>ML332133.1:0-32258 GCA_005239505.1 Nicotiana paniculata
TCACAAGCAAGAAGAACAAGAAAAAACACGGAAGCAAAAAACCATTCTTCAAAACCAAACTCTTCAAGAATTCCTTATGCCTCTTTTCTTAGCCAAAATATCCTCTACTCTAGTTTAAACCCTTCGTTGTAAATTTTTAAATATTGTGCAAGTAAGCCAAGTAGGAGCAAAGTTTTCGGGTTTTTCCGAAAGGGAAAACTCACCTCACTCTTTAACTATGTAAGTTTTATATGCTTTATATTCTCTGAAATATCTTCCCCTATATGTAAATTACAAGTTTTTATTCTATGATTAATCTTTTAAAAAAAAAAAAAACTTTTTAAGCTTAGTATTCTTCTTTTAATCTGTTATACCTAGTAAATGGTTATTCTCTTAATTTCTTAATAACTTCGATGGATTAACCTGTAAATTCCTAGGCATTGAAGTGGCTTTTGCTATAAATTCCTTTTGATAAGAGGATGTTTTAAANAGGTTAAGAGAAAGAGATGAACAGTAAAACAGGATTCATGACTGGACAAAGTCTAGAATAATAATAAATAAATAAAAAAAAGGGGGGACAAAATAGAAGAAAATATTACCTTAGAAAGTCGTCAGCTAAAAAGCCATATTTAAATAAAGATAGACATGTTCGAAAATATAGAACAGAAAGAAACTATATATATATATATATATATCCACACACACACACACACACACTGACAGTCAATCACTTGTACTGTATAAGGCCAATCCAGCCCAGGAGTAGATTTATCCCAAAGATAAATGACTCGGACAAGATCTATATTTAGGAAAATTCATAACAATTATAAATAAATAATGCAAGTCCATGCCTTGGGAAGCCCATCCCTAATATAAATCATTTGCGCACACTGTGGGGGGTGCAGACTCCGGAGGAGCTCCTTCAGCCCAAGCGCTATATAAAGTTGATATGGCATGTTGTGGCGCGCAGATCGATCCCATAAATATCCTCATAGTGGATGAACATGACTGGGTATGAAATGTACATTTTAAAACAATTAATTCAACAGCAACACGACCCTATGGGGCCCGAAATATTGGCACGTAGCCTAAACATGATCTTTAATGCGAGTCTCAGCTAAGTTTCTCTAACACGTGGAGAATATGCGGATAATAACGTTGATTCTCTAATTTTTACAACTCCACAGAATTTTTTTAAGTCATAATTTCTATGGTGCATACCCATACGCCCGTCACCTAGCATGTGTATCACCTCCAAACAATTAATATAACACAAAATTCGTGAATTCATACCCTCGAAATCAAGTTTAAAAATGTTACTTACCTCAAACCGTGTAATTCTACACTCTCATATGTTTTGCCTCGCGAATTGGCCTCCGAAAGCCTCGTATCTAGTCACAATTAATTTGATTCAGTCAATACAAATTATAGGAATTAATTCCATATGAACATACTAATTTTCCAACAAAACTCAAATTTAACCCAAAAATCGTATGTGGGGACCATGTCTCAGAACCCGACAAAAGTTACAAAATTAAACGCTCATTCAAACACGAGTCCAAGCATAGCAAATTTACCAAATTCCAACATCAACTCGACCCTCAAATCTTCAAAATTAGCCAAGAGGTTTTTCAAAAATTTTCAACTTAAGTCACAAATTAAATGTTAAAAACAACCATAGATTCGGGTAATTTGACCAACGTTGAGTTAAGAACACTTACCCCTTTGTTTTTCTTGAAAATCTCCCGAGAATCGCCTCTGGCGAGCTCCAAATCGGTAAAAATGAAAAATGGGACGAAGTTCCATTTTCAGAACTTAACTTTCTGCCTATGTCTTTCTTCTTCTCGAACGCGGCCACTGCCTCGCGTTCGCGGAGCACAAAATTGTGTTGCCCAAAATTTCTTCTTCGCTAACGCGATGCTTTACCGGGCGAACCTTCGTGAACGTGAAGGCTAATATTCTCACCAGCCTTGTTTCCCTTTCACGAACGCGATGCCTCTATTGCAAACGCGTACCTTCACCTTCTTACCTTACGCGAACGCGAGACCCCTGTCGCGAACGTGCAACACAAAAGTCAGCAACCAACAGATACTTCTCCACGAACGCGTGAACACCTTCGCGTTCGCGAAGAACAAAACCAGACACCAGAAAGATCTGTAGCTTCAACAATCTTCCAAGTCCAAATTCCCATCCGTTAACCATACGAAACTCACTTGAGGCCCCCTGGACCTCAACCAAACATACCAACAAGTCCTAAAATGTCATACGAACTTAGTCAAAACCTCAAATCACATCATCCAATGCTAAAACCATGAATCATACCCCAATTCAAGCTTAATGAAATAAAGAATTTTCAACTTCTACATTCAATGTCGAAACATATCAGATCAAGTCCGATTGACCCCAAATTTTGCACACAAGTCATAATTGACATAACGAACCTATTCTAATTTTCAGAATTGGATTCCGACCCCGATATCAAAAAGTCAACTCTCCGATCAAACTTTCAAACTTAAATTTCTATTTTAGCCATTTCAAGCATAATTTAACTACGGACTTCCAAATAATTTTTCGGACACGCTCCTAAGTCTAAAATCACCATACGGAGCTACTGGAATTATCAAAACTCTATTCCGGGACCGTTTACACATAAGTCAACATCAGTTCAACTATTTCAACTTAAGCTTTAAACCATGGAACTAAGTGTTCCAATTCATTCCAATACCTCACCGGACCCGACCAATTATTCTGGCAAGTCACATAACAACTAAAAAGCATAAATTGAGTAGTAGATATTGTAACGAAGCTGTAATACTAAAAACGACCGTCCGGGTCGTAACAGCGGCTCAAGAAAAGTTGTGCCCTATAGCCAAAATTTATTAAGCTTAAGCTTTTAGTAAAACAGTTCAAACATATTGTAGGCATGCAAATTTTATTGAATATAAATTCAATAAAATTATTTGGACCATTTTAAATATATTAGTCTAAATAAATTTTATGGGTTAATATAATTGAATTAATTATTTAAGTCCAATAAATATTGACTGGGCTAGCCCACTTAATCGGGCTACAAATGATGAGCCCATTTCATCAGGCCCAAAATATCATCTTCAAAGAGGCCTAGTTTGGTGCCACACGTGAAATGATGTGGCACACCAAGTCAAACGGAAGAGTCAATATGATCATGCCACGTGTCAAAGTGACATGGCATGCCAAGTCATATTAGAAGGCCAATGAAACTGCGCCACGTGTGCAAGTGATATGTTTTGACCAATCAAATGCGGTCTTGTCACTCTTCAATCTCATTGGTCGGAAAGAGTTTGTTCTTATCATAACTCTTCCCTCCCACAACTATAAATAGGGGTCTTCATAACTCAGAAAAGACACCAGAAGTTATAACAAGAAGAAAGAGAGAGCTCGTGGACCAAACGCCGCATATTTCTCTACAAGTTTCAAGCTTCAAGCAATCAAGTTCAAGTTCAAGAAATCAAGTTCAAGCTCAAGAACGAAGAACAAATCAAGTTCAAGCTCAAGAACAAAGAATAAGTCAATATTCAAGGAGTACGAGTTTAAATCAAAGTTCGTGCTAGTTGAATTCAAGATCATTGTTCGTGACAACAAATATAAATTCAAGATCAAGCTCAAAGGCCTTTGAATTTATTTACTAGTGAAAAGAAGAATCAGAGGATTCATAGAGATTGTACACTCATATTATTTGAAATAAAATACTACGATTGTTGCAATATTTTTGGTCTTGATTTCATTTTCTCGACGCAATTTATTGTCTACAAATTCTGGCATGCCCAGTGGGACAATCTCTACCTCTAATCTCAACTTTTCAATCACCAAAGTTCAAGAACAACGAAATGGCTTCCAAGAAAATCAACTACATTTCAACTTCTGTCAAGGCTGCTAATTCCAGGTTCTATGCTGATGTGGAAAACATAGTCGAAGTTACCTTTGGAAGATTTGGACCAGTTACGAGGAGCAAAGCAAGCTCGTTAGGACAACAAGCACCCCGAGTGTCATCCGCATCTACCCCTGTTTTCGGATCTTCATCCTCAAAAGGATCAAGATCTTCCACAAAAATGCACCGGAAGAAGGAAGCGATGTTGCTGAAAAGATCAAGAAAAATCTTGCTCTGCTTGACCTCTCTGGATCCAAGCATTCTACTTTGAAGGAAGATGATGACGCTTCAAGCGATGGATCCTCCCCACTTACACCATATAGCGTGATCCAATCAATGATCAATCTATGTGAAAATACATCCTACTCTCCATAGTCCATGACAATCATGCAAGTCATGGTGACAAACACTTCATCTGTGGAGGAACAGTTGGCAAACTTGACGGAAGCAATCGCTGACTTGACCAAGTGCATGCAAAATCAAGATGCTAGAGTCGATAAGCTAACATATAGGGTGGGAATATTGATGGAAGAAGAATCCACCCATGCACCTGGAAAACTCCCAAAAGTTCAAGAGATTGATGCTCCCCACGACAAGTTGCATCCACTAAGGAAATTCTAGTCTCTTCGGAAGAGATGATTCCAATAAATCAACTAAAAGAGTTTATTGAAGGGACTACAAGAAAAAAATATGAAGTTGCTTCCAAGTCCTCTTTTACCTACGCAAAGTTGTACACTTCAAGGATCGATATGTTGAAGATGCATGCTGGCTATCAGCCTCCGAAATTTCAACAGTTTGTTTGCAAAGGCAATCCAAAGCAACATGTGGCGCACTTCGTTGAGACATGCAACAATGCTGGGACTTATGGAGATTACCTCGTCAAACAGCTTGTTCGCTCATTAAAAGGAAATGCTTTTGATTGGTACACGGACCTCGAGGCTGGATCTCTTGATAGTTGGGATCAACTAGAGCAAGAACTCCTCAATCGCTTTTATAGCACAAGACGTACTGTGAGTATGATAGAACTCACAAGTACTCGTCAATGGAAGAGTGAACCAGTTATCGACTTTATCAATCGTTGGAGGAATGCAAGCCTCAACTGTAAAAACAGGCTTAGTGAAGCTTCTGGCATAGAGATGTGCATCCAAGGCATGCATTGGATATTGCTATACATCTTGCAAGGTATCAAGCCTAGCACATTTGAAGAACTTGCAACTCGTGCCCATGACATGGAATTGAGCATGGCCTCCGCTGGAAATGAAAGGTTTCCCATCTATGAACCTCGCAAAGGGAATGACAAGCAAGAAGTCATAAAATGGAGCAAGTTTATAACAAGATCTGAAAACAAAGAAGCTATGAATGTCAACACATTACCTATGAAGTTCACGACGAAGGTGAGCAAAAAGCAGAGTATGAAATCCACTTTGTTTCAAGATAATCCAAGTGGAAAGTTAACTCTAAAAGAAATGCAAGAGAAAGAGTACCCATTTCTGGATTCTGATGTGCCAGCTATTTTTGAAGAACTCCTCGAGTTAAATCTCATTGAGCTTCCGGAGATGAAGCGACCAAATGAAGCTGAAAAAATTGATGACCCAAATTACTGCAAATATCATCGGCTTGTGAGCCACCCTCTGGAGAAGCGCTTTGTCTTCAAGGAAAAAGTTATGGACTTGGATCGTGAAAAGAAGATCGTGCTTGAAGATGAGAAAGCAAGCGCAAACCAAGTCTCTATCACATTTGACTCATTTAGTCCAGATGAATTATGTAGTTTTAAAGAAAGTAAAGATGAAGAATTACTCGAGAACTACAAAGTTGAAGACGGTCAACCTGAGGATGATGAAGGTTGGACGTTGGTGACTCGTCGTAGGAGCCATAAAAGGAGCCCACGAAAAGAATCAATGGAACAACCAACAAGGAAAATAATGGTGAAAAGGCCTAGGAGATGGAATCCAGTTAAGCATGAAAAGAAAGCAAAAATGGAGGTGCATCACCAAAAGCCACGACATTCGGTGACCTTGGAGGAGTTTTTACCAAGTTGGTTTCGCACGAAGATTTCCCATGGAAGTATTTATGCCTCTTGTTGCCATACTAACGAAGGGAAAGAAAAGAGTGATGGCCTACCATTGGCACCATCTTCGGAAAAGCTTATCGAGTCCACTCCTCAAGAAGTTAATGCTTGCGAGCAAAAATTCACGCTCACAAATGACGATCTTCTGCTAAGTGACACTCCTCATAACCGCCCATTGTACCTGATTGGCTATATGCGTGATGAAAGGGTAAATCGAATTTTCGTTGATGGAGGATCCTCAGTGAACATTTTTCCAATTCCCACTGTGAAATAACTTGGTATTCCCATGAACGAACTCTTAGAAAGTCGTGTGATGATCCAAGGATTCAACCAAGGGGGGCAAAGAGCCATAGGCGCGATCAGGATGGGAATCTCTATTGAAGATATGCAATCAAGTGCATGGCTGCATGTGATTGATGCGAAGACTTCATACAATGTTT
The DNA here is from genome assembly GCA_005239505.1 of Nicotiana paniculata. Lineage (NCBI taxonomy): Eukaryota > Viridiplantae > Streptophyta > Magnoliopsida > Solanales > Solanaceae > Nicotiana > Nicotiana paniculata. Next base: position 6,395 of record ML332133.1, read on the forward strand.
TGCTTGGAAGGCCTTGGATACATGAGAATAAAGTAGTTCCATCTACCTACCACCAATGTTTAAAATACTACGAGGGTGAAGTCGAGAAGAAGATAGTTGCTGATGATAAGCCATTCACCGAGGCAGAGTCACACTTCGTCGATGCAAAGTTTTACTTGAAGAACCGCATTGTGAAGGAGCTAAAATTTGATAATGGCATGAAAAGCAAGAATGATGAGCCCATAACCAAAAGAGTTGAGGTGACTATTGGTAAAGCCAAAGCCGTTACTGAGGAGGTACAACCCAACGTGAATAAATCTCATAGAGAGGATAGTGCATCTTATGGCAAGAAAGTAAGTTCTAAGCTCCAATATGTCCCTAAAAGGAAGAAAGACGAGGGTGAATCATCTAATCTCCAAACCAACACACTAAAGGATTTAACTCTTCCGCTAAAATGAATTGAGGCAGTAAAGTCGTCCTCAAAGCCGCTTGCAGGGTTCGTAGCCCAAAATCATTTGCAGAATGTGGCACTCCCTACAAAGCGAACAGATGAAGGTTTTGATCCTAACACTTACAAGTTATTTGCAAAAGCTGGATACAATGCCGATGAGCCGTCAAAGTTAGGGAAGCTCCCATCAGAAGCTGCAACGAGGAAACCATGTGAAGGTTTGGGATACAAGCAACCGTCACCAGTGCGCATCTCAATAAAGAAGGCGAGTAGCAATTATATCACTGTAGAAGACGAATCTACCGCTTCTAATAGGCCTTTCGTCTTTGACAGACTTGGAAAGTCAACTGTGAGAACTTCCATATTTGAGAGATTGGGTCCATTAAAGAAGGGGAATAAGATCCAGAGAAATTATCGAAATACAAGAACACTCGCTTCGCCCAAAATTCAGAAGATCTATAAAGATTTCCAAAGTTGGTTCCTTCTAGAATGAAGCGACAAACAAAAGTCATGGTTTCTTGTGATGAAATAAATCCATACATTATGGTCTAAACTAAAGAACGTGATGACGATGAAGAAGGTGTGGGTTCTTCGTATCATGTCATTGTACAAGGCAAGTACAGTGTTCCATCTTCAATGGAGGATAATGCAGAATTGGAGGATGTTTCACCATGTTATCACATATCCTTCAATGATGGGGACCCTCGAGAAGACGAAGATGCAAAAGATGCTCCGCCAGAAATTGAAGAAGGGGTGAAGGCCACGATTGACGCCTTAAAAGAAGTTAAAATTGGCACTGAAGAAATACTAAGACCCACCTACCTAAGTGCTTTATTAGAAGTTGATTAAGAAGTCACTTATATTGAGTTACTCAAGGAGTATAGGGATGTCTTTGCTTAGCTACAAAGAGATGCCTGGCTTGGACCCTAAAGTGGCAGTCCATCACCTTGCGGTCAAGAATGGCGCTCGTCCTGTTAAGCAAGCTCAAAGGCGCTTTAGGCCGGACTTGGTTCCCCTGCTTGAAACCGAAGTTAACAAACTTATTGAAGCTGGATTTATTCAGAAAGTTAAATACCCAACATGGATTTCAAGTATTGTCCCTGTAAGGAAGAAGAATGGCCAGTTCGAGAATGTGTTGACTTCAGGGATCTCAACAATGCGTGTCCCAAATATAAATTCCCGCTTCCTATTCCAGAGCTGATGATCGATGCTACTACTGGTTACGGGGCAATGTTTTTCATGGATGGTTCGTCGGGCTATAACCAAATTCGCATGGCACCAAAAGATGAAGAGCTTACTGCATTCCATACCCCAAAGGGTATTTATTGCTACAAGGTAATTCCTTTTGTCTTGAATAACGCTGGTGCTACTTACCAAAGAGATATGCAGAGTATTTTCGATGATCTTCTCCACAAGAATGTTGAATGCTATGTTGACAACTTGGTGGTAAAATCAAGAGACAAGGGAGATCACTTGAAAGACTTGAGAATGGTATTTGAGTTGCTCCGGAGGTACCAACTTAGGATGAATCCATTGAAATATGCCTTTGGAGGTACTTCTGGAAAGTTCCTTGGTTTCATTGTCCGGCATCGAGGGATCGAAATTGATCAAGCCAAGGTAGATGCAATTTTGAAAATGCCTGATCCTTGGGATATTCATGAATTAAAAGTCTGCAAGGAAAGCTAGCATACCTTAGGAGATTCATATCAAACCTAGCTGGGAGGTGCTAACCATTCAGTCACCTCATGAAGAAGGGCGTTCCTTTTAAGTGGGACCAAGCTTGTAGCAATGCCTTTGAAAGTATCAAAACATACTTGATGAAGCCGCCAGTTTTGGCAGCCCCTATACTTGGAAAGTCGTTGATACTATTCATTTCAGCAAAAGAAAGTTTTGTTGGAGCGCTGTTGACTCAAGAAAATAGTGAGGGGAAAGAAAACTCTCTTTACTACTTGAGCAGGATGATGACACCAAACGAGTTGAATTATTCACCAATCGAAAAGTTGTGTTTGGCGCTAGTCTTCTCAATTTAAAAGTTGAAGCACTACTTTCAAGATTATGTCATTCGTTTGGTTTCTATAGAAAATCCCATCAAGTTCGTGATGTCAAAACCTGTCCATAGTGATCGACTAGCAAGGTGGTACCTCCAGTTTCAACAATTTGAAATCGTGTACATCCCTCAAAAGTCTATAAAAGGACAAGCATTAGCGGACTTCTTGGCAGATCACCTTATACCTGATGATTGGGAGCTAACTGACGAACTACCTGATGAAGACGTAATGGTCATTGAAGTTCAACCTCCATGGAAGATGTACTTTGATGGTGTTGCGCATCATGGGGGAGTTGGTGTTGGCACAGTATTTGTCACTCCCCAAGGTGAAGTCTTGCCCTACTCCTTCACCTTGACACAACTCTTTTACAACAATGTTGATGAGTATAAAGCATTAATACTTGGGCTTGAAATGGCCGTTGATATGAATCAATTGCAATTGCAAGTCTTTGGTGACTCCGAGTTAGTGGTCAATCAGCTTTTGGGTAGTTACGAGGTTAAGAATCCTGAACTACGCCCATATCATGATTACGCTAACAAGTTAATAGGGTGGCTCGGTGATGTGACTATTCAGCATGTGCCAAGGAAAGAAAATAAGAAGGCTGATGCTTTAGCTGCCCTAGCTTCATCATTAGCCCTGCCTGATCAAGCACAAGTTACCGTCTGCCAAAAATGGGTAGTACCTCCGCCAAATGAGGCTGACGGTGAAGAAAATGAACGCAAGCATCTTGTTGCTGTTTCTGAAGTTGAGAAAGAAGAATGTCGACAACCCATTATCGACTACTTATGTTATGGGATACTTCCTGAAAATCCGAAGAGAAGGACTGAAATTAGTCGTCGTGCACCTCGCTTTCTTTACTACAAAGATACTTTATACAGAAGGTCGTTGAGGGAGTACTCTTGCGATGCTTAGGGGAAGAAGAAGCACTCCAAGCTTTGCAAGAGGCACATTGTGGGGTATGTGGGTCACACCAGTCAGGACCAAAGCTCCACTTCCATATAAAAAGGATGGGATATTATTGGCCGACGATGGTAAAAGATTGCTTGGACTACGCTCGAAGATGCAAGGCTTGTCAATTCCATGCGAATTTTATTTATCAACCTCCTGAAGTGTTGCACCCAACTGTTGCATCCTGGTCGTTTGACCCTTGGGGATTGGATGTTGTTGGACCACTGCCAAAGTCCTCTGGTAGGCACCTATACATCTTGGATGCAACTGACTACTTCTCAAAATGGGCCGAAGTTGTTGCTCTTAAGGAGGTAAAGAAAGAAAATGTTGCAAGTTTCATCCGATTAAACATAATCTATCGCTTTGGCATTCCTCGTTACATAATAACAGATAATGGAAAGCCATTTGATAATAGGTTGATGAACAAGATTTGTGATCTCTTTGGCTTCAAGCAACGTAACTCTTCAATGTACAATGTTGCCGCCAATGGTCTAGCTGAGGCATTAAACAAAACTCTATGCAACCTGCTGAAGAAAGTCGTCTCCAAATCCAAACGATATTGGAGTGACCGTATGGAAGAATCTCTATGGGCATATAGGACAACTCATTGCACGCCAACACAAGCAACTCCTTATTCACTTGTTTATGGAGTCGAAGTCGTCTTGCCACTTGAGCGTCAAATACCTTCATTATGACTGGATATTCAAGAAGGGATCACTGATGAAGAAAATGCTCGAATTCGATTAGCAGAGTTAGAGTCTTTTGATGAGAAGAGGTTGGAAGCTCAACAGAGTCTTGAATGATATCAAGCTCGATTGTCTCGTGCCTTCAATAAAAGAGTTCGCCCGAGATCCATTCAAGTAGGAGATCAAGTCCTTGCCATAAGAAGACCCATTATTACTTCCCATAAACATGTAGGGAAGTTCACTTCAAAGTGGGATGGTCCATATGTCGTGCAAGAAGCTTATTCAAGTGGGGATTACAAGCTGGTTGATGCAGATGTCATGAGAATCGGCCCTATCAATGGCAAGTTTCTGAAGAAGTATTATCCTCGAAGTTGTTACGCTCCTCGACGCATGAGCCTAAACTGCATGTTCCTATACTCATGGCCCGCATGAGTCTAAACTGTGTACGGCCCACAAAAAAAATAAAATAAAAAGTCTGCTAGGTTGATAACCTCAAAAGTGGCGGCCTAGGAAAAAGTTAGGACATAAAAAAAAATAAAGTCCGCTAGGTGAAAACCTCGAAAGAGGCGTCCTAGGCAAAATTTAGGACATAAAAAAAAATTCTACCCATTATGAACTACGGTATGACTTGATACTCTCCACCGAGGTACGTAGGCAGCTTAGAGTTTCATTCTGAGTTCAGTGGCATAAGTTCAAAAGATACATAATCCCCCAATCGTTGTCCGAATGAAGTACGATGGAATGTAATTCATTTAATCAGTATTTGAAAATCGAGTTGGGATACCATTCTTATGTTAAACTTTGGATCTCATTTGATTTAAAGGGGGCAAGCCGCTATGGTAAATTGGTTTCTTCAATGAAATGATTAATACCTTTTAGGAGGTTTCCAAGCATTTGCATTGAAGTTTGGGGATCCGTTATGCCTTCACGTTTGTCAAACCTTCAAGTTATTTTAGTCTGCCTTCATGACATTTCAAATTTAGTGAGACTTGGACCCAAGATATTTGGTGAGAATGAAGCTATTGAATTTCAGTTTTTTACAATTAAAAAGGTCTTAGAATATCAAGGCTTCCACACCAAGATACAAGTATTTTGGTGGAGTCGTGCTAATTTGGAACTGTCGGCATATCAGGAACCAAAGTTGATTTTGAAATATTATCTAAAAATATCCTTAAGTCATTAAATCTTGAATTTTGGATATGTAATAGATTTTGAAGTTAAGTTTCCAATAGATCATACAGTTCGTGATTTTGACGTTCCTACAGCAAGATACAAAAGTTTTGGTGAATTCGTACAAATCTTAAACTATCACCGTGGCAGGATTTAGTATTGACTTCAAAATATTATCTGAAACTATCCTTAAGGTATTAAATCTTGAATTTTGGATATTTTATATATTTAAAAGTTAAGTTTCCAAAAAAATCAAATGGTTTTTGATTTCGATGTTCCTACAACAAGATACAAAAGTTTTGATGAAGTCGTGCAAATCTGAAACCGTCACCGTGGCAGAATTTAGTATTAACTTCAAAATATTATCTGAAACTATCCTTAAGAAATTAAATTTTTCATTTTGGATATGTTATATATTTGAAAGTTAAGTTTCCAATAGATCAAACGGTTCATGATTTTGGCACTCCTACATCCACATACAAAAGTTTTGGTGAAGTTGTGCAAATCTGAAATCGTCGCCGCATCAGAATTTAATATTGATTCCGGATCATTATCTAATTCTATTCTTAAGGAATTAGATCTTGAATTTTGGATATGTCATATATTTTCAAGTTAAAGTTTCAAAAAATCAAATGGTTCGTGATTTTGACTTTTCTACACCAAGATATGGTTTTTTTATGAGACTGCGCAAATCTAAAATTTTTAACGTGGTGAAATCTAAAGTTGGTTTTAAAATATTATCTGGGTCAATTTTAAAGGTGTTTGATTCTAAGTTTTAGATATATTTTAGATATTGAAGTCTAATTTTTGAGAAATCAAAAGGTTCGTTATTTGGACTCTCCTACGAAGAGATATGAATCTTTTGTTACGAGTACAAAAAGCTGAAAATTATGCGACCAAGATAAATGTCGGGCAATGTAAAGCAAAAGAGAAGCAATCTTATTTAAGATGAAACAAATATCCACTAGGTCAATCTAACATAAAGATAAAAAAGGAGATAATGATAATAGCCTAATCTAAAAAAAAAACTTGTAGTTGATCAATTCTTGACAGCTAGTCTCCAGGTTCTTCTTCTTCTCCCCCAAATTGGCCGAATCTTCATTAGTCAGCAAATTTACGTTGTCATATGAAGAGACCTCAGTCTCGGCAGCTAAAACTTTTGTCTGCATCTCTTCAACCTCCTTTTGTGTCGCTTCCATGACACCTTCGAGGTTCTCCCTCTCTTGTTGTAATGTCTGCAACTTCTTCATGACTCTCTTCAGTTTCTTTTCACTAGAAGAAACTTCCTTGTCTTTCTCACTTGCTTCAAGTTTGAACGACTCGAGGCGCTCTTTAGCTTTAGAAATCAGCTCTAGCTTCTCATCTTCACTGATCTTATCATCCATATTGGATCGCTCTTGGTCATATGATGCGGCAAGCTCAAAAGAGAATCCAGTAAACTCTCTAATGGAGAAAGATCCAAAATATTCGCCTTCTTCATATCCTCAAAAATCTCAGCGAATTGCTCCCTATATGATGAGAGCAGTTTTGTATGAGTTTTGGAGAGTCTGTTGCAAATATCCTCCCAAAGTCCCAAGACGAATTTCTTTTTGCGATTAAAGACAATGCTCTTTCCTTCAAAAATAGATAATGTTATATTTTTCATCTGTGGGACGCGAGTTATCTCGTTTAGAGTGGTTTAGGGCTCTATCATGAGGAAGAGATGACGCCTTTGAAGATGACTTCACTATATATGTAGGCCCTCCAATAGATTCTTTACTCACTTGCGGCTTATCATGTGGGGATACCACCGGATGCCCAACGGCATTTAACTGCATAAGGAAAAGGCAAAGAAAGTGAATATTTTTTTAATATAGCCATTCGTTCGGTTAAATAAATAAAAAGAAAGGGCAAGGTGATTGTATTTTTACCTCCTTGTTACAAGCTTTAGGCGTTCTCGAGGGACTATCAACACTTGGAACCTCTACGATCTCTACTGGGTTAGGTCGTTTCCTTTTCCAGTTTTGATCTTCATTGGTACTCTGGCATGTATCTTGAGGAACTTGCGTGCTAAATGGAAGAACTGGAGGGTGCTTTTCTAAATCCGTTGAAGTGCACACCACCTCTTTCAAAGCCGCTTTTGAGGATTTAAGCTTCCTTTTCTCATGTTGTGTAACTACTTTTGGGATTGGAGTACGCGGCTCTTAAACTTTTGGGAGCGTCTTTCCAACACCTTGATCTTCACCTCCTAAAGGAGTAGTAGACTTTAGCCCAACATTGTCTATCAAAGCTTGTAAATTATTCTCGAGAAACTTCCCATGCGCTTTCTCCCACCAAGACATATAATTGGTGGAGAAAGGCTTCTCCACAAGATCCCCTGTTGGGGGAAAACCCGCACGTGACATAGACCGATACAGTGTGCAAATCTCCAAGATCTGAGTCCTTCATCTAGAGAGGCGTTACGGATATCATTCTCCAAAAAATCGGGGACGTTCTGGTAAAACCCGAATTGATGACCAAACCGATGCGGGCTATATGGATCGATGATGAATGAGTTACCATACCTCAAAGGGAGGTAATTAAAATGTAAGCTCATGAAGTAATTTGACTCCAACTCTTGAGGGGCATCTTTATCCACATAATATTAAGGACGAGAATTGGTTAACATTGTTGGTGTCCAAAATATATCCTCCCCAGTATAGATGCGTTTTATCGCATCCTTCTCGTTAAAGTACCTCACATCTCCTTCTCCTGAGTATGCCACCATCAAAGGGACAGGCGGATCCTTAGTAAGTGGATAATGAGTTTTGAAGTAATGTGCAAGCCAGCCGTAAACATAATGAATGGGAAAATAAACTTTGACCTGATCAAGTTGGGAAGAACACGCAATCTTATTCAAACCATGATAAATACTCGCCAAAACTGGGACCGCAAGGCTAATATTTCGCCCACCTGACATCGTGCTTGCCATCTTAAAAGTCTCGGGACGAATGAAGTTTTCTGCCTTGGGAAACACAAAGGCACATAGACAAATTGATAAGAATGTTGCTACATAAGTTTCATCTTTCTTGTCAGCCCTCACCCTAAGCTTGGAGAATATAACTTCTTGATCACTCGATCACCTCGTTGTCTCGGGAATGACTCCGTTAGGATTATGTGTCGGCTTTAGGCGCGCACATTTCTTTTCCTTTCGCAGTGGGGCAGGTTTATACATTAAAGTTTTTTTATACCAAAAATTTGTCCACTTGCTGATGGAGACCTTTTGGTTAGCACTCGTACCTTCCTTAAGGTAATGGAAGGCAGCAAATAAATACTCGCAATATCGAGGGATAAATCTTATCTGTTTTTCGTCCAAACCGATAATTTCTCTTGTCTCAGGTACCACTTCTTCATATGGAGAACCCACAATGGGCAGACCTCCAAGGATATGTAAGTCCCAAAGAGAGATAGATAGTTCCCCAGCTGATGTAAGAAGCGTGTTCGTCTTGGGGCACCAAGCCTCACAAAATGCTTGCAAAATGTTCGAGTTTCGATCATAAGTGAAAAGTGAGGCGTAGACAACATAATAAATCTTTGTTGTACTCAGGGTTTGTTGGCTTCCACCAAGTACAGCTTCAGCCCATTCCCAATATCCTGGAATATGACGATACTCGCCCTCGATTGTTGTTGTGCTTTCTCAATGTACTTCGCCTTGAATTATGCGACGTCCTAAGTTTGGAAAGGTGCTAGCAATGTTTACGTGGTGATGGATTGGATATTGGAGAGACCACATCTTGGACAATGGATTAGAAGTTGACCTGTGCTCCAAGGTCTAGTTTTCTACATAAAGGGAGTTCCTCAAAGAAGGACATGAGACTGCATACCGGCCAGCTTGTGGGGTGTGAACCAAAAGCTTGGTTTGTTCTATGACATCTTCAGTCTCGATCAGGAGATATCTAAGCTTGGAGAAGATGAAGCATAGTCTCTGAAATTTGCCATCTCTTCGGGCTGCAAAAAAGGGTCATCAAAATCCAAATCAAGAATATTAGAATGGGCACAAAGGTTTGAATGAATGAAATGGCCTCCAATAGTCTGACCACATTGAGAGTAATCTCTCTGATAATCAGGTCATTTTGAGAGTAATCTCTACAATAGTCGGGCCACATTTTGAGAGTAATATCTCCGGTAGTCGGGCCACATTGAGAGTATCTCTCAGTAGTCGGGCCATATTGAGAGTATTATCTCCGGTAGTCGGGCCATATTGAGAGTAATATCTCCGGTAGTCGGGCCATATTGAGAATAATCTCTCCAGTATTCAGGCCATGTTGAGAGTAATTTCTCCAGTAGTCGGGTCATTTTGAGAGTAATCTATCTGGTAGTCGGCCCACATTGAGAGTAATCTCTCCGGTAGTCGGGCCATGAGAGTAATCTCTCTGATATTCGGGCAAGGATGAGTACCCATCCCTCGCACCCTGTGATTGTCTTCTTCCTGTATGGATCATCTTGTTAAGAAAGAACATATCCTCCTCGTTGACCTACAAAAAAAAAGAGAAATAAAAGGACGACGGTAAATACATAGAAGAAAAGAACTACCTTCGGATTGCCTCCTTGTAAAAACACAAAGCCAAGATAGCTTGTAGATTCTATAATTCAATGCTTAATAAAAATATGAGCAGGGGTTTATATAAATCTCCTATGAAGCTGATTGGGAAGTGAGACTTAGATGTGGGAATAGCTGAAATCAGTTATTGAAAAGAACTGGAATTGCTAAAGCGGCAGTACAATTGTACGAGATCTACTTGGTTAACTCCAATTTTAATATTACTTAGCTCTTCTTCGAGTTCAAGTAGGAATTGAACTTCTCGACGCAAATTCAAGTTCAAATACGAGACAGATTTATTGTCGACACAAATTACTTAGCTGTTCCTTTGATTTGAAGTAGTAATCATAAATTTCACAAGATTCAAGTTATAGAGTTCACGGTTTCCTAGTCATATGGGAATATGTGGTATGATGATGTCTTCTACGTGGATTTTCATGCAAGTTTGTGAACATGAATTAGGATGTTTAATATATGGTGCTAATGTTAAGTAAAGTTTCAAATTATGTAAAAGATCTTGACCTACGTGCTTATATTTGTCGTTTCATTGATATTGTGAAATGCAAATATATCATTTTAATAAGTTTTAGGGAATATTCATAAACAAAATAAATACTATTAATACGTCAAGCCTCGCCTTTTGGAGTTGGATACGTCTAAATCCGTCGAGTCTTGAAATATGAGGCATTTGTAGGCATGCAAATTTTATTGAATATAAATTCAATAAAATTATTTGGACCATTTTAAATATATTAATCAAAATAAATATTATGAGTTAATATAATTGAATTAATTATTTAAATCCAATAAATATTGACTGGGCTAGCCCACTTAATCGGGCTACAAATGATGAGCCCATTTCATCAGGCCCAATATATCATCTTCAAAGAGGCCGAGTTTGGTGCCACACGTGAAATGACGTGGCACGCCAAGTCAAACGGAAGAGTCAATAGGATCATGCCACGTGTCAAAGTGACATGGCATGCCAAGTCACATTAGAAGGCCAATGAAACTGTGCCACGTGTACAAGTGACATGTTTTGGTCAATCAAATGCGGTCTTGTCACTCTTCAATCTCATTGGTCGGAAATAGTTTGTTCTTATCATAACTCTTCCCTCCCACAACTATAAATAGGGGTCTTCATAACTCAGAAAAGACACCAGAAGTTATAACAAGAAGAAAGAGAGAGCTCGTGGATCAAACGCCGTAAATTTCTCTACAAGTTTCAAGTTTCAAGCAACCAACTTCAAGTTCAAGCTCAAGAACAAAGAACAAATCAAGTTCAAGCTCAAGAATGAAGAATAAGTCAAGATTCAAGGAGTAAGAATTCAAATCAAAGTTCGTACTAGTTGAATCAAGATCATCGTTCGTGACAACAAATATAAATTCAAGATCAAGCTCAAAGGCCCTTGAATTTATTTACTAGTGAAAAGAAGAATCATAGGATTCATAGAGATTGTACACTCATATTATTTGAAATAAAATACTACGATTGTTGCGATATTTTCGGTCTTGATTTTATTTTCTCGACGCAATTTATTGTCTACACATATTTTTATTTATCTCTATTTTGTGTAGCTTTTTGAGATGTAAAATTATTAATGATATGTATATAATTTATTTTAATCGTCCTTCTCTGTTCGACAATATAAATAACCCATTTAATCTTTGTTGACCACCCATGAAAATATTAAAGTTCCAATAATGATCTTTGAATAACCTTATTCATACTGTCATATTTGACTTCCAATTTATAATGAAACAAAAAATTACAGCGATGAAGTGAAAACAAACAAAAATTGTAAAGCAAAGTTTCACTGGTTTAATTAGGCATTATTTTCATACTTTAATACAAAATAAATGGATGTAAAAAATGGACGTTTTGCTCTAGCTAAATTAATGGTTTTGACTATGCATTAAAATAGCAGTAACACGAACTTTTTTTTATTCCATTATAACTGATTGACTAAAAATTAGCAGTAATTACGAAGTCTAATTTTGGTATTGCAAAATTAACGATTATCTTTCTAGCTATTTAAACTCTGCGTCCTCACTATTTTTGTAACCATTTTTCTTTTATATTGTCCTTCTCCTTGAGAAGTAAAATACTTTAAAAGTATGAGCCATTTCTTGAATTTCTTCTTCTGTTTCTTTTTTGTCATGAATATTATTATAGGATGCAATTGTGAATTTTACTTGAGTGATAAGTCTGGTAACAGAAAAGATTTGTCGGATGCAGGTAAAATATTCTATCTTTATGTCATAATTATTAATTATGTTTCCTCTTGATTGTATATACACTTAGATCTATCTATAATAATATCTTTATATAACAATACTTTACTATAAAAGTCAAGTTTTTTTCGGAATCAATTTTCATGTTATGTTATAATATATGTTCTCTATAACAGCACTTCGTTATAACATTCAAAAATATTCCGAACAAACGAGGCTGTTATAGAGAGTTTTGACTATAATTTAATTCTTTTTACTATGTACAAGTTCCTTCTAAAAGTCTATGTGAATCTTATCTAGTAAAAAGTACAAACAATCAAATCTTAAATTGATTGTTAATGAGGAGTAGTATTTTTATGTGACTTGATAAAATTTTCAATATTGTTAACGCATACACTAATTCTTATTGATATTAACTTCTACATATATTATAAAAATCTAAAAGGAATTTTACTCAATCAAAACTACATGTAACCAAAACAATAAGGCTCTAAGGCTTTTGGGCGGTGAGGCTGTTGGCTTAGGCCCCAAAATTTGAAGGTCCCAAATTTTATTTTAAATTATTATTATTATTATTATTATTATATAATTTATATAATTAATTAGTATATATAAGTGTTACAATATAATTTTTTGTTACTTGAGTGAGGTTTTCTTATACCAATTAATATATAAATTATGATAATTTCCCCCCTCATTAATTAGTATATTTGCTTCACTTTCAATATGATTTTTTCCGTTTTATATAGGAATTAAGTTTTATATGTTGACAACATAATGAATTTCTTTTACAATATTCTTTGAAACTGCATGAACACAAAAACATTCATGCACGGCTTTTCTTTTTGTGTAATTAAACATATTGTATTATGTTATTTACAATTTATTTTAGACATTCACCAATAACTGCTACTTAATAGAATGAACTACAATTATCGTTTAAATTGATCAGAAGGAATAAATAATTTGACACCGTCAATGTTCAAAACTTAAGCTATTACGTTGTGCACGTTTTTTTCTTTTTCTTGTTTTGATGATAATCAAATCAAAATTGTCACTTTGAGTTCTGTACCTCGGCATCCGATCGTCCACCATTTTATTTTTTGTGCTCTTCTTCCTTTTTTATTTTTTTAAAATTCGCTTTTATGTTTTAAATGATTAAAAAATAAATTTTATTGTTAGTGTAAATATTTTATAAAATAAATTTTAGGGCCTTTCAATACAATTTTGCCTTAGGTCACGAGATCTCTTGATCCGCCCCTGCGTGGTGCAACCAACTTGAGATTCTCGTAAACAGTCTAGACTATATAAAATTCGTTTGGAAGAATCTTATAATGTAAAGACGATCAAAATGATCTCAATGTTGTAAAACTATCTTATATACATATTATATAGTCGATGCAAATAACTTAAACTCTTTTTTATTTTTGGCAATTATGATCACAGTGATTTGCACAGGCAAAGATATAAGCATTTACCAGCGCAAAACTTCAAATGGCCATGGGATTCCAGAATACATAGTTGAGATTGTGAACACTTGTTCTACAAATTGTGCAGCCTCTAACATTCATCTCAACTGTGGTTCATTTGCCTCTGCAAGATTGGTCAATCCAACAATTTTTAAAAGACTAAATTTTGATGATTGTTTGGTTAATGGAGGAAAACCTTTTAAAGTTGGAACAATTATCAGATTTACTTACTCAAATACATTTATGTACCCTCTTTCCCTTAAGTCTGCCAAGTTTTGCTAGTCAAATGGACGACGACGGCGCGAGACACCACTTCTTCTTAATTTTTTAAGAGCTAGAAGATATGCTTCTCTATATAAGCATGAAGATTTTCTTTCTTTTTTTCTAACGAGTGACAAAGTGCACTACATTAGTTTAACATCATGTTGAAAAAGACAAAACGTGAAGAGAGCTATGTGTTTCTTCCTTCTCTTTATCGCTAAGTCTTGTATTTATTGTATAATAACAACGGTTATTCCTTTTTTTTTTGGAACCAAAAGTGGCGTCTTATGTAATAAGTGGTATCATTATATAAAGTGAATCTTTATACAAATAATTGACCGAATTTACTGTTTAATTTTCTCTAGTCGATACATGTATATATATACTAATTATGCACGAGTATACACATTATATATGGATTGCATATATATTATGTATCCGCCAACTATTTTAATTTAAGTAGTTGAATAAACTGATATTTCTATTAATTCTTCTAGCATTATGTTAAGTAGTTCTAATTTTTTCCCTATTTCTTGATATATTCTTAAAAGTGGTTACTATTTAAACTTAAACTTTTCATTTTTATTATTAATTAAAAAAATTTATAGTCAAATAAATATTATTGCATTATCACCTATTTGATAATTAAATCACTTTCATTTGTCTTCTAACAATTAGTTAATTCTTGAAACGAATACCTTGTGAAATAGGATAACTCGTGCCTAGCATAAATGGGATTGATTCTAGTAACTTTTTACTTTGCTTTACTTTTCATTTTCAACTAGCAAACAAAAGAAAAAATATTAATCGAAATTTAGCCACTTTTCATAATAAAGATAAATTTGAACGAAAACATTGTTCAAAATCCCGAAAATACTTCAACATAATATATTAGACTTCCTGCATAGTATACTGGAACTCCAGTATATTATACTGGAGTTCCAGCATAAGTATAATATACCGAAAAATACTCTAGCATAATATACTGGAACTCTAGTTCTAGTGTAATATACCGGTCCAGCATAATATGCTGGAAGTTCATACACATGTGCTCCAATCTCAAGTATATTATGCTGAAACTTCCCGCGTGTTAAAGTTCCAACATAATATGCTGGAAGTTCATAAACATGTGCACCGATCTCCAGCATATTATGCAGCAACTTTCCGTGTTGTAGTAAAATAGTGGCTATTTTTCAATGACTTTGCAAATGCTAGCTATTTTTAATTGACCAATCCAAAAACTGACTAGCCCGTGTTATTTTTACGAGTTTCGAGATACATAAAACCAAACAAAAGATACACTGAACTAGAATTAACTTTTTAGACTCTAACCCCAATTTATGTGACTAAGATAGGTGATGTTGTTCAAGAAATGATTCACAAAGGAGAAAAAGAAAAGAGATTCATAATAAAATTGTTACTGCGTATATCCATTATTAAACACGAATGAGAAATATTTATAATTAATATCTATGTTTTAGTTACACTAGACATAATATAAATTATCGACCAAGATCATAATGGTGTGATTAGTACTTTTTCTTTCTTAATCAGACTTAAATTTGGAGTTTAGTTATGAGTGTGTAATTGCTTTCGACATAAAACGTTTTATCCTAAAGTGAAACTTTTCGGTAGAAAGCCAAATTACAAATGGGAGAAATTAAAAAATAGCCAAATTTTTAAAAATAGTCACAGATTCAAAAGTAATCGAAATTTAGTCATTTTTCATGTAAAGATAAATTTGAACGAAAATACTGTTCAAAATCCGGAAAATACTCCAGCATAATATACTTGAATTCCATTATATCATACTGGATTTCCAGTATATTTTACTGGAACTCTAGTATATTATACCGTAGTTCCAGCAAAGTATACCGGTCCAGCATATTATGATGTAACTCCAACACATGAAAAGTTCCAGCATAATATACTAGAGATTGGAGCACCTTTGTATGAACTTCAAAAAAAATATTATGCTGGACCAGTATATTATACTGGAAGTCCAGTATATTATGCTGGAAGTCCAGTATATTATACTCGAACTCCAATATATTATGCTGGAATATTTTCGGATTTTAAACAGCATTTTCGTTCAGATTTATCTTTACATGAAAAGTGACAAAATTTCGATTACTTTTGAAACTGTGACTATTTTTCAATTACCACTTATAAATCTATTTTTTTTTAATTTCACCCGTAAAATAGAGCTAACAAAAAAAAAAAAAAAAAAAAAAAAAAAAAAAAAAAAAANCTATACACCATAAAATAGAGGGGTTACTACTATTATTTTCGATAAAAGAGGGGTTACTAATATTCTTTTCAAACAATTAAAGGGGGTGATCTTGTAATTTAAAAAACTGTGAGATTTTTCAGATAACATAAGAGTAATCACAGATTTTAGCCAAAAGGAGCTACTATTGTAACAAGATGATGGCTCTGAGTATCCCTTGCTATGCTTCAGTTAGTACCAAATTGAGAGGTATTCTCTCTGTTTCATCATCGATGTTGAATTTCAGTTAATATTTCTTTTTATTTATTTCAGTTTTTTTGAATTAGTCTGGTTTCTTTATTACAGCTCCGCTCAATTACAGCAATTACAATGATCTTGAAAAAGTGAAAAGCATCGTAAAGAAAACAGTGATTCCTCGTATCAGTAATTCTCCTGTTGAATCTCTGCAAAAGGGCAATTGGGTCAAGCTCATTTGTGGTGCTAGCTTTGAGGTCTTCACCTAATCCCTCATTTACTCTAAAAAGACTTTACCTTTACAGTTTTCTGCACCTGATCTTTTTTTGTTTAGCTTATTTTTACTCCCTCTGTCCCATTTTAGATGACACAATTTCCTTTTCGATTTAAAAAAAAAGGGATAACACTTTTCTATATTTAGAAATATTTAACATTAAACTTTTCCTAAATCTGTAGCCACACAAGTGTCTACGACTTGCCCGTAAGGGTTGACTGAGTAGGTTGGGTGAGTGGTTTCCTACACAGGAGACCCGGGATCGGTTTACCTCACCAGCAGCCTCCTCAATTAGAGCTCGTCGCACCGGGTTGCATAGTGGGGTTTACGTCTCCAGTGTAGTTTGCAAGCTATTGCACAGTGAGTGAGCAGGTTACCTAGTGCGCAACCTAAAGGTAGGGGCTGCGGGTTTCCTTGGAAATTTTCCCAAAAAATTGTCTGCCACTTGTTTCAGATCACAAGTTTCAAATAATTTGTCTTCCTTTCTTAAATTCTATGCCATTCGTACAATGTCACATAAATTGGGACAGAGGGAGTATGTATAATCAAATTCAACGACTTCAATGCCAGTTTATATGTTATTCTTTTGTTTAAGGATTGCCTCAAAATGTTTGATACTATTTCAGTTTTATATGAATTTCACAACTTGGCAGAGTTCAAATCTTGAACTTTGATGATATGTTCATCTATCAAACTGATTTCAATCATTATTTTATTAAATGAATCATTAGTTTGGTTTTGAGTGCTTCTTTTTTTTTTTGTTGTTGTTGTAACAGTAGTAGTAGCATTTCAATATTTTTTCAACTATCACTGATCCTTTTCTGTTATAATAATCACTAATATAATATGTATACATATATATATATGCAGTCGACATATAAAGTGTAACGAAACTAATACTAACTAAGTTTGAAGATTATACAAAATGCATAGACATGTTAAGTCATTTGAGCAATTGTATCTTTATTGGTTTTTGTAGGATTTGGTCGACATCAGGAACCTTTCTCTGGTTTATACTCTTGCTGGAGGTGAAAAATGAATCATTAACTATCTCTTTATAGTTTTGGTACTAGTACTTCTTGCATAGGATTGGATTGTTTTTGTTTGTTGATTGTAGTTGATTGCATTGACTGTGCTGCTGAGGCGTCGGTGGTGAATGCTGTAAGCGAAGGAATAGAAGCAGCCAGAGCCATTGTGCCCATTCGCAGGCCTTGGGTAATGATCAGTGTTAATGACGATGAAGATCTTCATTTTCGTAAAGCTGGTAACTCTCCCCACACCCTGATTCCCACCAGCGTATTTGTCCTCTCTGATACTCAATAGTCTTGGTTACCTGATGTAGGGGTTTATGTTTCTTGCTTTTGTTTAGTATAAGTAGGCTTCTGATTGGGACCCTGCCGTAGACAAAAACCTGCTGTCAACAAAAATCTGCTATTTAAGTGGAGAAGGGTAGAGCCCGTTATCCATCGAGTTTTGAACCATGCGCTACTGAGCCTCAAAATTTCTCGGTTATTAAAAAATAATAGGTTTCTGACTGGAGTGTGTAATCTTCTGAAGCATTAGAAACTGTGAATCACTAACTTCAATGAGTATATTTTTACTTTGGATATTCTTGTTTTGAAGAACTTTGTCATCCATATTCAGACTTCCAAATATCAGTCTTTTAGGTGAGCTTTAAAGTATTATCAAATCTTACCTTTTCCAAACATTGAATGAAGAACCACCTGAAGAGAAAAATTTAGCTCGAACTATTCTAGTTTATCCAACAGAGTAACTTATAATGCATGGTCATCTTCATTAGAGAAAATTAGCGAACTGAGGTTGTATTTTTAGTTTCTTACCATGAAGGATTACTCATGGATCACCGAAAGTATTCCTAAATAAGACGATTGGGTTTGATACTCCTGTTTTGTATGATATTGTTGCAGAATTTGATCCGGATGATTGCCCTCAGGATTGCACAAGACCTTGTGAGAGAGTCTGTCCTGCTAATGCAATATTGCAAAAGGTTCTTTCTGTTTCCAATTCCCTTGAGTTTATCTATCATACACTTAACATTGTGGCTGTCCCCTGTTATATTCATTTTAAAGTTTGTTCATGTTCATTTCCAACGGTTACATCTGTAAGTATAGCAGGGCGGAGTTTTGGCTGAGCGCTGTTATGGTTGTGGTCGTTGCCTTCCGGTTTGTCCTTATGACAGAATTAGTGAGTTCCATTAATCTGGTCATTCTCTCCATCCCCCCCTCTCCCCCTCCACCCCAAAAAACCAAAAAAATTTCTCTCTGTGTCACCATGGTTTTTGCGTGCTGCTGCTCTTCTATTTTCACCATTACCTCTGTTCCCTTTAATGTTAGCATTGTTGTTTTTCCGTGCACATTGCATTCATGAAAAAATCTTTTGTTGATTTAGGAGCTATTACATATGTGAGAGATGCTACTGCTACTGCTGAACTTCTTCAAAGGGATGATGTTGATGCCATAGAAATTCATACCAGTGGAAGGTTAGCATACAATTTTTTTGGTTAATATATTCCCTGTAATCATTCAAGTGTGAATTTCACTACCTATTCTATTGAAGCACAAACTTAACCCGTAGTATAGTCTGGAAGGAGAGAAATTTAAGAACTTTTGAAGACAGAAGCAATTCTTTACAGAACATCAAGATGAAGTGTTTACTTTTGTTTCATTTCTGGTGTAAAGAAAGCTGTGTCGAATCTATAGTAGACCTGATAGGTGCACTGTAATCTTAGGTTGACAAGCTGGTTTTTGTTTTCCTTGTAAATATGGCTTGGCACTGCCCTAGTGCTGTTTTATTTATTAATATACATGTTACCATTATCAAAAAAAAGAAAAAAAAAGAAAAGGTACCTACTCAAGATATATTGTTGTAAATTGTAATACACTCCGACTTTTGTGATCCTAAATTCTTTAACAACAAAATCACAAATAAAATGTAGACGTGGTTCTATTTCGTATGTTTTTAAGGATAAAAGTTCTACTTCCATGGTTTTCAAGAATCCAGGTCACATTATCAAAGCGACATCATTTTGTAGCTTGCAATTGTATCTTATCTGCATTCTCATTTTTGGAATAGGGTGCCTGCAGTATTTAGAGAACTCTGGACTGGGTTGGGGAACTCAACTGCAAATCTGAAGCTCGTGGCAGTATGTGAAGCTGTTATTCGTTTTCTGATCTCTGATGGCTAAATTAAATAATATCATCTTGCAAGTTAAAAAAAAAGAATTATTCCATTTAAAAAAAGTTAGTTAGTAATTGTTTTTATCTTGGTTTCCTGTAGGTTAGCTTTCCAGACTTGAGAGATTCAACCATATCGGCGATGGAAGCTATGTACTCCATAATGGAAACCAACATACAATGCTTCAACTTGTGGCAGGTGCAGATCATGCGTCCTATTGCAATACTGATTTAGAAGCTAGGACTCTCCAAAGATATTTCTCACACTTTCCAATTATTATCATGATTGAAGTTGGATGGTCGACCTATGAGTGGAGATATTGGGCGAGGTGCCACGAGAGATGCAATTGCTTTTGCACGAAAATTGGCCTCTGCCAAAAACAAGCCTAAAGGTATCCACATAAAAATAATTTGTTTGCTACTGCTTGCAACAACTCGCTGGTGCAACTTGAAGATTCTTCCTGCGTCATAGGTTTCCTTCAACTGGCGGGTGGTACAAATGCTCACACCATAGAGGGTTTGAAAAAGGAGAGATTATTCCAAACAACCACCATACATGGTATTCACTCCATGCTCCTCACGTATTAAGTTCATATTCCTCATAAAACTGAAATTTTAATATGAATTTGCACATTTTTTCAGAGGCTTCAGATTATGGGAAAATTCCCTCGAGTTCCTTACATTCACCAAATGCTTTGATCGCTGGTGTGGCCTTTGGTGGATATGCACGAAAGGTTGGTCCTTGTTGCAATCATGGAAAATTATTGTAGTCTATTGCATCAACTGCATGGGGTAAATACTTGGCAGTATCATAATTTCGTCTTCTTATTCTCCTCTTCAGATAGTTGGTAGGGTTTTGAATTCAGTGCAAAACCATCATGGACTTGCTCATGTCGAAAATTTCCCCAAGCAACTTCTGCAGGCCATTATTGAATCACTTGCTCTAGTTGGAACTGTTAAATGTTACAACATCCAGAAGCAGATCACTTAGATTGTATTTGAGGTTGATACACCCGAAGATTAAAATTTATGGTCTTTGGTACAGAAAAAGTCAAAGGTCATTATTAAAAGATGACGACAGCATAGCTCGAGCAGAACATAGAAACAAATACCTGAGCGGAAAAGGATCAGTTCCTATACATGATCTTAGGGGAGGGCTTCAAAACTTTGATTTAACGGTGTGCTCTCTAACCTTAACTTCTTCACTTTACTCATTAGCTACTTTGGTAGATCTGTAGCTGAATGATTCTAGGTTCCAGCAATACTTTTAAATGTTATGAAGTGCTTTATTAATTAGCTTGCTTAGCTAAATATTATATTTGACCTCCCTTACAAACAACCATTGTAGATATATCATTAAATTTATTTTACTTTTCAGTCATGAAATGGTATACCGTATTAGCCAAATATGTCTATTTTCTAGTGTCTAAATGCTATCCCATGCAAAAATTCGCCACTGTTTTCAGCTGGCTTGTAGTGCTACAACTAAAACCGGCCATCGTAAGGACCTAGTCATGCCATGAGATCTTTAAAACTTCTAATGTTTATTTTATCATGACGATATTGATCTTTTCGACATACAATCTTATATGGATATAAAATGACATGTGAACATGCACTCGCTTGAACTGTATCGCATTCTTTTGGAATCTTATTGTCATTAGAAATATCTGCTCTATTAAATTTTACCTAACATTTCTATAACTTAATTTTCTATATCCATCATCTTTTTGTACATTGTTTTCCTCTTTATTTGTACTTTCTCTGTCTAAGTTTTGGCGCATGCGGTCATGTCCTTATCAGGAAATTCTTGACACCAGGCGAAGGCGGCAAATGCATCTGTATAGCACACAGATTACTTGGACTCTAGCCTACAATGTTTAGTTAACAAAGTGCAGTACTGGCAAACCCAAAGGGATTATTTGGTGACCGACTAGTGACTCATGACCAGCACTTGATTGGAAGAATCCACCACCAGCTCTAATATGTGTATCAGCAATTGCCACATTTCTTAGTAGATACAGTTAAAGTCATCTATCTGCTGAGATGTGAGAATAGGAGAAGTTATTCCAAGACAAATTTAGCCTTTTGAGATGAGAGAGTTGGAAGAGGCTGCTATTGGAATCAATCGTCCCCTGTAAGCAGGCTGCAACTAAGGTCAAGTTCAATCATGTGGCCCGACATCTCATCACAGTTCACTGCTTCCCATAGGTAGCAATCTCCGCTCTTATTCCATGATATTCTTTTTGGATAAGATTTCTTACTATAGTAACCACAAATACTAGATGGCCATGCCCCTTTTTGAAAGATTTCTTCGTCCCTACCTCAACTGTGCCCCAAAGATCAAAGCATTACCTACTAAAATTCAACTAAACGCTTACTGTAGGTCCCTCATCTAGTATTTGTCATTGCGATAGTTAGAATCTTATCTAAAATAATTTCATGGAGTATGACCGCAGCTTACTGCCTATGGGATAGAGTAAAATGTGATGAGATGTCAGGCCAAGTGATTGAGACCTCAATTGCAGCCTGCTTGCAGAGACGGTTGATTCCAGTAGCACCCTCTTCCAACTCTCTCATCTCGAAAGGCTAAATGTTTCTTGGAATAATTACTCCAATTCTGACACAACCTTCAATGTGTATCAGCAAATAGAGCTTGTAAAAGAGTATGTTATTTAGCCAGTGCTTAGATTCATCTATGGTCTACTATTGTATCAAAGCAAGAGATGTCAATCTCTCCCTGCTACAAAGTTTTTCTTTGTAATCCATGCACATTAACTTTTCCTCAAAATATTTTGTCAAAGGTTTTCTAAAACATGGTAGTCCAAAATCAAACCAAATGTCGTAGGCTAGCTGCAATATTTTTGCTGTTATTATATTATCCAACACTCAATTTTAATAATCACGTTGATTTATTGTGTGATAATAATTAAGCGAAGACAGCACACCTGCTTAGTAAAATTCATGTCTTTTTTATCTAGCTTACATTAATAATTGTTTTTGTCATTTCTTGACAAACTCCTCTTCATTTGCAATATATGCAGTCTGCTTCTTCTCATTAAGAAAAGCTCACACTAAAAATAAGACTTCAAAATTTGATGACACAGAGACATTAATCTCTATTCTACTCTGATGAACTGAAAAACTATATACAATTCTTTGAAAATTTTCATTTTTTTTGTGTGGGTAATTTGAACTTTTATTACCTAGGAAAAACAGTAAATGTGTAAAGCAAAAAACCCATCTCTATCTTATATAGTTGGACGTGCAACCCCAACTATATACATCACATCATCTAATCAATAACAACAAATCAATCTAAGGATAAAAGTTCAATGAGTGTAGTTTCTTCTCTAAACTAAGTCTCATAGTACCCCGGCAATGAATATCTTGAATTATCAGTCTAACCAAGTCCTCAGCTCTTCTTTTTTGATTTCGAAAACTTCTCCAATTTCTCTCCTACCATATGTAGTATACTGTGCCAGCTAGCATCATTCTATATTTAGTTGTCGATGCTCTTCTTCCTGCTACAAATTTGATGGCCCGGCTTACTTCTTCATTCCATTTCTTGGCATATCTTCCTACTCCAACCCGGTGCAATACCTTTTCCCATACTGTTGCTGAGAATTTGCATTCGAAAAACAGATGGTCATGATTCTCATCAGTTTCTTCACACAATAGACATACTGCACTTGTTATGCTTCCCCATTTCATGAGTCTATCCTTAGTATATAGTCACAATGAATAGCTATTTTGGACAACTATCATTATTACATATCACTCTCCTCCATGGAACTTTTGTGAACTCACCCCTCAGCTTATTATAAACATCTCGGATGGACTAATTTTTGCCAGTCATCACCTCTGCTACATTAATATTTGCTTCTGTCAAGTATTTCCCAGCTCCTAAAATCTTCTGAGTTAGCCATGCTGCTTGCTTTGCTTTGACAGTCCATACTACATCATGCTTTATGTAATATGTATGCATCCACTTGATCCACAATCGATCCTTCTTGTTGCAAAGATTCTAGAGGTGCTTCAGAATTGTTGCTTTATTCCAAATGACTATATTTGTTATGTTCAGACCTCCTACAGTTTTTGGCCAACATAATTGCTTCCATGCAACCAAAGCCTTCTTGGTTCCATCAGTCTCCCCTGTCCACAAAAACCTTTTGCATATACTTTCAATCTTCAGCAGGATCTTTTTTGGTAGAGGAAAAACCTGTGACCAGAAGGATTTAATAGCTAACATCACACTTTTTATCAGTGCATATGATAAGAACCTTATTGTCCAATGCTGCACTTTTGCTAGTATTTTGTCTAGGAGAGGTTGACACTGATTCACTGACAGTCTTTTAATACTTAATGGCACACCAAGATATCTGAAAGGTAGGGACCCATAGAGAATCCCAAACTGCTCAGAATCTGCTGTTGAACTTGCACTGGTACTCCACCAAAGTATATGGAGCTCTTTCCTTGATTTACAATCAGTCCTGATGAATTGGAGAATTTATGGAAGCAGTCATATAGCATCTGTGTAGACATAAGATCACCTCTACAAAAGAGCAATAGGTCATCTGCAAAGCTTAACTGCACTATGTTTAGCTTCTCACATCTTGGATGAAAATTAAAATCTGGTTTACTCTTCGAAGTCTTCATCAATCTTGTCAGATACTCCATGACTAAAACAAAGAGATAAGGTGACAAAGGATCACATTGTCTCACCCCACGCTTGGCCTCAAAAGGAGTTGTTGGTTTTCCATTGATCACAATTGAGTAAGAAACCGTGGACACACAAGTCATTATCCATTTCAGAAACTTCCTAGGTATGTTCCTTGTTGCAAGTACTTGTTCTATGAATACCCACTCCAAGGAGTCATATGCCTTCTGCATGTCTAGCTTGATCATGCATCTTGGGGAGATGCCTTTCCGACCATATCCTTTCACAAGCTCATGTCCTAACAATATATTTTCATTCAGTAATCTCCCTAGTACAAAGGCTGCTTGACTTTTATCCACCAAATAATCTATCACACTTTGCAATCTACTAGTGATCATCTTTGAGATAATGTTTATACAAAACATTACAGCAAGAAATAGGTCTATATTGCTTAATTGATTCTGGATTCTTCACCTTTGGAATAAGTGTAACTAATGTGTTATTGAGTGGTTTATGCATTGCACTCTCTTTGAAAAAATTAAGGACTGCTGTTGTGATATCCTGCCCAATTATATGCCATGATTTCTTGAAAAAACAAGCATTAAAACCATCACCTCCCGGAGCTTTTGAATCCTCAATTCCTTGTAAAGCTCTGAAAACATCCTCACTTGTGAATTGAGTTGTTAGTTCTAATTGTTGCTTCCTTGTTAATACAGGCCCTTCCTTCATTACATTGAGATCAACTGCAGGTAAACTTCTAGCTGATTTTCCTAGCAAGTTCTTATAAAAACCAATAATTTCCTGCTCAATTTCAGTTTCATTTGTTATCAAGTTTCCACCCTCATATTTAATCATCTTGATCTGGTTCTGTGCTATTCTCCCCTTCATATTTGCAAAGAAAAAAGCTGTGTTGGAATCACCTAACTTCAACCACTGAACCCTTGAATTTTGTTTGTATATACCTTCCTCTATCATGCTCCATTTCTCCAGCTCTTCCTTAGCCTTCTTTTCAGCTTCAAACATGTCCCTAGTTGATGTAGTATGCCTCATTTGAGCTTGTATATTTGCCAATTCTTCTCTCATTTGATGCACCTTTTTAGTTGTCCCAGCATATTCCTTTCCATTCAAGCTTTTAAGGCCATATATAACCTTCTTTAAGTTTTGCATTATACCTTCTATCTTGTGACCCCTATATAACCAACCATCCTGCACAATTTTACTAAAGTCTTCATGTTTAGCTAGACAATTATTTAATTTGAAAGGCGTTTTCTTGTTATCCACTCCTTGCTCCATTTCAATACATAAAGGAGAATGATCTGAGAATTGAGGATCCATCACTTGCACTTGCATTGGGGCCATTTTTATCATCCATTTAGCATTTACAATCCCTCTATCTATCCTGCTGTAGATGTCACACCTCTTTTATGTCCCACAACCCTATTACGAGGTTGGTGAAGAGTTTTTCCAATC
>MDKI01195568.1:0-11975 GCA_005239505.1 Nicotiana paniculata
AACAACAGCATACAGAATAGCCAGAAAGTCACTTAGTTAACTGGGGCAGAATTTTGAGGAGGATCCTCAATACTCTATGGCAAAGGAAGTCGCAATGTCTCTAATGATGTCACAGTTACTGGTTCACCTAACTAATTTCTAAATTGCATATCAGTATGTCTTTGAAAACTATATACGCATGCTTTTGAAAAGAAACTTTACTTTTTAGCCAAATTCTACCCATGGTAACTTGAACAGGATCCTCGGGCAGAGTGGAGCAGATCAAGAAGACAAAGACACGAACCAACCTCCCCCGCAAAACTCACAAATTTTTCTTTGGATGCATGAATAAAAAGCATCTGTGCAACAACACATTGCTATACACAAAACACATTGTCAGCTAAGAATGCTTCACTCTTACTCTTGCATCTGCACGAGACTAAGCTCTGTCTCAATTCTTGCATATGGCTAAGAATTTCCTTCTCTTTGCATGAGACTAAGCCCTATCCCAATTCCTGCATGAGGCTAAGCCCTGCCTCCCATCTGAATAAGGCTAAGCATTGCCTTCTCTCTGCATGAGACTAAGTCCTGCCTCAATTCCTGCATGAGGCTAAGCCCTGCCTCCCATCTACATAAGGCTAAGCATTGCCTTCTCTCTGCATGAGACTAATCCATGTCTCAATCCTTGCATGAGGCTAAGCCCTGCTCATATTCTGCATAAGGCTAAGCATTGCCTTCCGTTTGTATAAGAGTAAGCTCTATATTGTTATCACCTTTAGCATCATACCTATGCACCTCATGAGCTGAAATATAGCCAACTTGTCCGAAGGCATCATCCTCATTGCCGAAAGACATCATGCCATGGCTTGAGGATCTTTCAAACTTGCACATCATTATTCAAAGGCATCATGGTCCGGAGGCACCATCTTTCATGGTCCGAGAACATCATTCCATGGCCTGCGAATCTCTTACCATATAATTCATGGCCTGGGCATCATGGTCTAAGGACGTCATCCCCACCGTCCAAAGACAGTATTCATAGTCCAAAGGGAATTCGCATCATGTCTAAGTTTATGCAATAATTTATGCATATGTGCTTGCAGTGTATTTTTGTAAATTTGCAGGTGGTCCAGAGAGTAACCGCTATTCCAGTAGGAGCAATCGCGCTCCATTTCCCATCCACATCCTTCAAAGTATCCCAAACATAACCATTCACCTTCCGTTACCCGGTCTCATTTACCCATAACTGTTTTAAACTCCAATTAGCCCTACTTGGAATATTTTGTCCGTTCTTGCAACAACTCCATTTGTTTACTCAATCATTGGATCCAGAACTACACATGGCCTGATTCCGATAAAACCAGGTATATGTAGGCAGCTCAGAAGCTGGAGCGCGACCTATATTCTTTCAAATCACCCTATTCGATCAAAATTAGTCATCATTTCTTTACCCGACAACTCTTTCATTCTTCCCGGGTAAAGAGGGGCAGTTGTTGATACCCAATTTTTCCTCATATATACCTTCAAAATATTGCATGAGCATCATCAAGTATTTTTCCATAATTGTTAAAAAGCTTTTAATCAATTTATTCCTGCATTTTATTATATAAGTAATTATTAATTGCATCTCAAATAAATTTTATGATGATTTATCATTTAATTCTCATCATCTATATTTGTATTAAGCTTTAAATATTTTTTATGTATTTATTATAATTGTATTTTTGCATCCTTAGGCTAAAATTGCATATTTTGCTATAATAGCACATATATATGCATAATTATATTATTTATACAAGAAAATGACTTTTTATATTTTTATAATGTTAAGTAATTATTTTAAATCATTTTCATGCACAAGTGATATTTTTGCTATTTATTAATTATTTTTATAAATGATTTATTTAGTAAATTAGGTGTTTAAAATATAGCCCTTTAAACCCCAATTTTGGACCTATACATTACCCAATTACCCCAGCCCAATACCCCAATACCCCAATACCCAATACCCAAATACCCATTAACCCAGACCTATACATGTCCAAAACACCCGACCCAACCTTTTTAAATCACAATCGTTGATCTCTGAAGATCAATGGCTTGTACCACTCCACTCCTTTTTAATTATAACCTACCCATATAACCCTAACCCATTTCACCCACTCCTCCACCCTCAAACTCTCTCTTCTTCTTCTACTCTCAAAACCCTAGCGCCGTCACTCAAAATCTCCTAATTCTAACCCCAGGAATGGAAAAAATCTATGATTCCTTACCTTATTTGGTCCTATCTCCTTACTGCCTACCCAATTTTGGTATTTCCTAATGGCTTGCCTAAAATGACAAGCAGATCTTGAGAGATTCAAACTAAATCTGGTTCAAAATCCTTAACCTATTGTGTATTACATCTGTGTTCATCCCGTATTCTTTATGAGTACGGTTGTTTTACGTATCTCTTGTGGATTCTTACTTAGCCCTAAAGGTTAGGGTTTCATATTCTCTTTGATTAGAACTTAAATTGGTTCAAACTTTGATTTTTAGCATTATCTCGTCTATATTCACTTCATTATGAGTGAATCTGCCTATTCTTGTTAATTTCCTTTATTCGCCCTAAATTAGGGTTTCAGACCTTGTTCGATGCTGATTTTTCTTTTTGAACAACGTCCTGTTTATGTTCATTTTACTAGAATATTTGATTCTTTATCTTTATTTTTTATAGATTTTATGGTTTACCTAAGATTAGGGTTTCAGACCTTTTATTTTGGGACCAGATTTGGTTCGATTATCTGTTCTTTGAGTATATTCTTGTCTATGTTCATTCTATGAAGCATGTGACTCTTTGTCTTTTTATTTCTATCGATTTATGTGTTTTACCTAAAAATTAAGGTTTAAATCTATAACGACCCGGCCGGTCGTTCCCTGAGATTTGCCCCATTTTCCCCGTTTCTACTTTATCATATGTTGCTTAGCCTATTTATATTGTGTTAGGTCGGTTGGTTTGGGTTTGGAGTGGTCGTGGTGAGAACAGAGACACTTAGTCTCTTAAATTAGCTTAATAATCGAAAAAGTCAACTGGCAATTGACTTATTATTAAGCGACCTCGTAATGTGGATTACATGGCTCGGATAGCTTAGTTAGGTTATCTGTACTTAGGATTGTGTTCGGAATGAAGTTTTGATGTCCGGTGTAGAATTAGGCTTGAATTGGCGAAAGTTAACTTTTGGAGATTTCCGGCCGGCATGGGAAAATAGGCTATCGGGGTCGGAATGGAATTCTGACAGTTGGATCAGGTTCGTAATGTCATTTTAGATATGTGTCCAAATTTTCAGGTCAATCGGATGTGTTTTGGTTGTTTTCGGCATCATTGACAAAATTTAGAAGTTTCAAAGTTCATATGCTTGAATTTGATGTGATTTTGGTGTTTTGTGTTGTTTTTGGTGCTTCGAAGGCTCGACTAAGTTTGAATGAGGTTATGGGATGTGTTGGTATGTTTGGTTGGGGCCCCGAGGGGAGTGGGATTGATTTCGGATGGTTAACGGAGGTTTGGATTTAGGAATTGCAGCAAAATTGTTGCGGGTGTCATTTTGTTGGTGTGGCCGCACCTGTGGATGGGGAGCCACAGGTGAGATAACTACAGGTGCGGAGGTCAATGTGCAGGTGCGAGAAGACACCAAGTTGGAGGAAGACGCAGGTGCGAGGCATGGGCCGCACCTGCGAAGCCGCAGGTGCGGGTGAGGCACCGCAGGTGCGAGATTGAACTTTTAATGAAATTTTGCAGGTGCGCACCTGGGACTGCAGGTGCGAAAATGGTCCGCAGGTGCGGGTTAACTGGGCAGGAGGTATAAATAGGTGCCTCCGTGAAATTTTGGCATTTCTTTCATTTTTGCATGCAGGTTGAGCCAATTTGGGAGCAATTTGAAGGAGGAATTCGAGTGTCTTCAGTGGAGGTAAGTTTCTTGAACTATAAACTCGTTTCTATGATATTTTGTGAAGGATTAGGCCTTGAATTTGTGGATTAAATGGCATAAATTAGGGTTTTAGGGCTTGGGAAATTGAGACTTGTAATTAAGGAATTTAGGAGTTGTTTGTGGTTGGATTATGATACATTTTATATGTGTAGACTCGTAAGGGACTGAGGATTCTAGTTTTGTGATTTTTATCGAATTCCGAAACGTGGGCCTGGGAATTGTGCTAATTTCGGGAATTGTGCTTAAAATTGATATCTTTCGATTGGGTTTTGTTACTTTAGCGTATATTGATGATGTTAATTTGGTTTTGGTTAGATTCGTAGCATTTGGGAGCCAATTCGAGGGGCAAGAGCATAGCGGAGTAGCTTTTGAGCTGTTTTGAGGTAAGTAACGATTGTAACTCTAAACATGAGGGTATGAAACCCCGGTATTTGATATTGTTTTGGTAAATAAGGTGACGCACATGCTAGGTGACGAGCGTGTGGGCGTGCACCGATGGGGATTGTGACCTGGTCCGTTCCGTAGCGACTATTAAGCCATGTATTCGATTTGAAACCTTGCGATATCCTGTATTTTAGAAATTTATACTTGTTTATGAATTGTGAGCCATGTTTGGGGTCTTGTGCCGACCTGTTTAGACCCTCAGAGGTACTTTTACACTATCCTGATAGAACAATTGTGAACTCAGTCATGTTTCCTACTTGTTGTTATTTTCACTATTATCGCACTGTTTTGAAACTCTGAGAGGTATTTTGGGCTGAGTCTCGTGAGTTGAGATGAATTGCCCGAGTCGCTTGTGAGGATGACTGAGTGGGGCCGAGAGCCGAGTATGTAAGGACAGTTATGGATCGGGTTGCACGACGCGACAATATATATGTTATATATTACATATGGATCGTGTTGCACGTTGCATCAATATAGATTATATATGGGTCGGGTTGCACGCCGCAACAATATATGTTATATATGGATCGGGATGCACGCCACAACAGATATAGCGCTTGGGCTGAAGGAGCCCCTCAGGAGTCTGTACACCCCCAGTGAGCGCATTCGACTATTATATAGATCGGGCTGCACGCCGCAGCATATGTTATATAAATCGGGCTGCACGCAGCAAAGCATATATATATATATATTGGATCGGGCTGCCCGCCGCAGCAGTTGTGTGTATTCATGGTACTTGCTGACTACGAGTGTTTAGTGTGAGCAGGAGATACTGATAGTGGAGTCACGAGTGATTGAGAGGCTTGCCCGAGAGGCTTTATTGTGAGTGATATTGTGCCCGAGGGGCTTATATTTTATGAAACTACTGTTTTCACTCTTCTATACACTGAGCCTCTGATGATAATGTGGGACAAATATTTTTATGCGAGATTTTGAAAATGGAAACTGGAGTTTTATGAAATATTCGGAATATAAATTCCTGACTTGATTATTCATTTCCATTGTTGCTCATTATATGGATTTACATGATTTATAAATGCTCGTCATTACACTCAAGTTTTTAGTTACTTTGATTACTTACTGAGTTGGCGTACTCACGTTACTCCCTGAACCTTTGTGTACAGATGCAGGTACCAGACCATCTCACTAGTTGATTTTCCTACGTGCTTCGAGTTTGATCGAGGATCGAGGTAGCTGCTCAGCGTCCCCAGCTCACCTCCTTCCTTTCCTCAGTTCATAGTTTTTGTCTTTCGTACTTCAGACTTTTGTAGTAGCAAGTCACTTTATTGTACATTGTATTTACAGTCCTAGATGCTCATGACAGTTGACTCCAGGTTTTGGGGAAGTGTATAAATTGTTCATCTCATTTTTGTTGTTTTAAAATCTGCTAAATTTTGAGAAGTTATGAAATATTATGATAGTTTGTAAGGGGTTGGCTAGCCTAGTTCCATGATAGACGCCATCACGGTCGGCCTAGGATTTTGGGGTCGTGACAAGTTGGTATCAGAGCCTAGGTTACATATGACTCAACGGTCATGAGCGGGTTTAGTAGAGTCTTGCGGATCGGTACGGAGATGTCTGTACTTATCTTCAAGAGGTTGCAGAACCCTTAGGAACAATCTCATTTTTCTTGAATTCTGTCGTGCCATTTTGTTGATTCTAGAAATCTAAACTTCTGTTGTTTCATTCTCTCACAGATGGTGAGGACTCGCGCTACCGATCAGAGTGACCAGCCACCAACTAGACTAGCGAGGGGTCAAGGCCACAGTCGAGGCTGTGATAGAGGTAGGGGTCCAGCCCGTGCGGCAGCAAGGTCAGTACCAGGTGATCCCCCTACTATTCAGGAGCAGATCCCCACCGCAGATGCTCCAGCGGGATAGGCTCAGGCACCGGCAGTGCCTATTGTTATTCTGGTCTTCAGGAGACCTTGGCTCAGATCTTCACTGTGTGAACCACCCTTGCTCAAGCAGTTGCCGCTGCCTCAGGCCGGGAGAGGCAGTCCGACTCCAGTTGCCCGGACACATGAGCAGGTTACTCAGGGCCATCAGATACCGGGGGCGGTTCCAGCCCAGCCGGTTGCTCCAGTTCAGGACTTCGTGGTTCCAGCTATGCTAGATGATGAGCAGCGTAGGCTGGAGAGGTTTAGTAGACTTCAGCCTCCAACATTCAGTGGTTCTGAGGGCGAGGATGCCCAAGGTTTTCTGGATAAGTGTCAGCGGATGCTTCGTACTGCCGGTATTTTGGAGACCAGTGGGGTTTTGTTTGCTACTTTTCAGTTTTCTAGTGCTGCTTTCACTTGGTGGGAGTCTTTTGAGAGGCGTAGGTCTGTTTTTTCAGCATCCCTCACCTAGAAGAAGTTCTCCACTATCTTCTTGGAGAAGTATGTACCCTAGTCTCAAAAGGAGGAGCAACGCAGGCATTTTGAGCAGCTGCGTCAGGGGGAGCTATCAGTGACGCGGTATGAGATGCGGTTTTCGGAGTTGGCTCGTCATGCCACCGAGTTGGTCCCTACTGATAGGGAGAGGATTAGGAGGTTCGTGGATATCTGCACTTATCAGCTCCGCCTTTTCATGACTCGGGAGAGAGTATCAGGTGCTACCTTCGAGCAGGTTGTTGATATTGCTCGAGATATTGAGACAGTTCGCCGCCAGGAGCGGGTAGAGAGGGAAGCCAAGAGGCCTCGTGGATAAGGTGGTTCTAGTGGTGCACCTTCCAGGTGGCAGATTCAGCATGGTAGAGGTCGTTCGTTCAGGC
This sequence comes from Nicotiana paniculata, assembly GCA_005239505.1. Classification (NCBI taxonomy): domain Eukaryota; kingdom Viridiplantae; phylum Streptophyta; class Magnoliopsida; order Solanales; family Solanaceae; genus Nicotiana; species Nicotiana paniculata. Next base: position 7,143 of record MDKI01195568.1, read on the forward strand.
CTCCTCGGTCAGGCCGCCCAGCCCATAGTGGTGCATCTTCGAGGAATGGTCCCTGCAGCTCTCAGCCAGGCCGTTCTTCATTCGGTGCCCTTCCATCCCAGAGTGTAGCTCGAGCACCATCAGTTCAGGGTTCCTCTATGGATGGTTCTCCTAGTGGCCATTCTGGTGCTAAGGGTTCTTTTCAGTCCCCGTCTCCAGCTCCAGGGAGTTGTTATGATTGTGGAGAGTTCGGGCATATGAGGAGGCAGTGTCCTTATCTTCTTGGAGGCCCATCTCAGTTGAGGATCCAGTCTTTAACTTCAGCTCCAGTTATTCTACCACCCACCCAGGCAGCTAGGGGTGGTAGTCAGTCAGTTAAAGGCTATCATAGAGGGGCAGGTCGAGCAGGTGGAGGTCAGGTCCGTATGTATGTGTTTCCAGCCCGGCCAGATGTTATGGCCTCCGATGCAGTGATCGCAGGTATTGTATCAGTTTGTCACCGAGATGCTTTGGCTTTATTTGACCCTGGTTCTACATATTCCTATATTTCATCATAATTTTCCTATTTTCTGGATATGCCCCGTGAGTCTTTAGCTAAATCTGTTCATGTTTCGACTCCGGTAGGCGATACTATTGTTGTGGACCATGTGTATGGTTCGTGTGTGGTATATATTGGGGGTCTGGAGACCCGAGTGGACCTGTTATTGCTCAGCAAGGTCGATTTTGATGTGATATTAGGCATGGATTGGTTATCCCCATGTCATGATGTCCTTGATTGTCACACTAAGACCGTGACCTTAGCTATGCCAGGACGTCCGAGGGTTGAGTGAAGAGGTTCTTCTGAGTATGTGCCTAGCAGGGTGATTTCCTACCTGAAGGCCCAGTGCATGGTTTAAAAGGGGTGCTTATCGTATTTGGATTTTGTGAGGGATGTCAGTTGTGAGACTCCCGCTATTGACTCGGTTCCTGTGGTCCGTGACTTTCTAGACGTGTTTCCTGCAGACCTGACAGGGACATTGACTTTGGTATTTACCTGGTGCTAGGCACCCAGCCTATTTCTATTCCACCTTATCGTATGGCACCAGCGGAGCTAAAGGAATTAAAGGAGCAGCTTCAGGAACTCTTAGATAAGGGGTTCATTCGGCCTAATGTGTCACCTTAGGGTGCACCGGTGTTGTTTGTGAAGAAGAAGGATGGTTCTATGCGTATGTGTATAGATTATCGGCAGCTGAACAGGGTACCGGTGAAGAACCGGTATCCATTTCCTCGTATAGATGACTTGTTTGATCAGTTGCAGGGTGCCAGGGTATTTTCCAATATTGACTTGCGTTCCGGCTATCATCAGCTGAAGATTCGGGGGCCAGACGTTCCGAAGACTGCTCTCCGGACTAGATATGGTTATTATGAGTTTCTGGTTATGTCATTCGGGCTGAACAATGCCCCAGCAGCCTTTATGCACTTGATGCACAATGTATTATAGACTTATCTGGATTCTTTCATCATCGTTTTTATTGATGATATCTTGGTGTATTCCCAATCTCGGGAGGATTATGAGCAGCATTTGAGAGTTGTGCTTCAGACCTTGAGAGAGAAGAGATTCTATGCAAAATTTTCGAAGTGTGAGTTCTGTCTTGATTCAGTAGTGTTCTTGGGGCACGTGGTGTCCAGTAAGGGTATTAAGGTTGACCCGAAAAAGGTAGAGGCGGTGCAGAGCTGGCCTAGACCGTCATCAGCTACCGAGATTCACAGTTTCCTGCAGGGTACTATTACCGATTCGTAGAGGGATTTTCATCTATTGCAACACCTATGACCAGACTGACCCAGAAGGGTGCTCAGTTCAGGTGGACTAGGGAGTGTGAGGAGAGCTTTCAGAAGCTCAAGTCAGCTTTGACTACAGCTCCGGTATTGGTTTTGCCTACGGGTTCATGTTCTTATACAGTTTACTGTGATGCCTCGAGAGTTGGCCTTGGAGCGGTTTTGATACAGGATAGTAGGGTGATTTCCTACGCGTCCAGACAGTTGAAGGTGCACGACAAGAATTATCCAGTGCACGATCTTGAGCTAGCAGCTATTGTCCACGCCTTGAAGATTTGGCGTCATTATTTATATGGAGTGCATTGTGAGATTTTCACTGATCACCGTAGTTTGCAGCATCTGCTTAAGCAGAAGGATCTAAATTTTCGTCATAGGAGGTGGTTGGAGCTTCTCAAGGATTATGATCTCACTATTTTATATCATCCGGGGAAGGCCAATGTAGTGGCCGATGCCCTGAGTCGCAGAGCGGAGAGTTTGGGGAGTCTAGCCTACCTTCTAGTATCAGAGCGGCCATTGGAACTTGATGTTCAGGATTTAGCGGGTCAGTTGGTGAGATTGGATCTATCAGAGCCCCTGCGGGTATTGGCTTGTGTAGCCTCCAGGTCTTCTCTTTATAATCAGATTAAAGCACGCCAGTATGATGATCCACACTTGCTCGTTCTTCAGGACAGGTTCTGTCGCGCTGATGCCAGGGATGTGGTTATTGGTGATGATGGGGTCATGAGGATGCAGGGCCAGATTTGCATGCCCAATGTGGATGGACTTCAAGATTTGATTCTAGTTGAGGCCCATAGTTCGCGGTATTCCATCCATCCGGGTGCCGCATAGATGTATCAGGATCTGAGACAGCATTATTGGTGGAGGCGGATTAAGAGGGATATTGTTGAGTTTGTGTCTCGGTGTCTCAACTGTCAGGAGGTCAAGTATGAGCACCAGAGACTAGGTGGATTTCTTCAGAGATTAGATATTCCGGAGTAGAAGTGGGAGCGGATCACCATAGACTTCGTAGTTGGGCTTCCACGAACTTTGAGGATGTTTGATGTTATATGGGTTATTGTGGATCGGCTGACCAAGTCCGCGCACTTCATTCTTGTTGGTAATACTTATTCTTCGGAGCGGTTAGTTGAGATTTATATCAGGGAGATTGTCCGATTGCATGGGGTTCCAGTTTCTATCATTTCTGACAGAGGTACTCAGTTCACATCCCAATTTTGGAGGGCCGTGTAGAGGGAGTTAGGTACTCAAGTCGAGTTGAGCACAACGTTTCATCCTCAGACCGACGGGCAGTCAGAGCGTACTATTCAGATTTTGGAGGATATGTTGCGTGCCTGTGTCATTGATTTTGGGGGTTCATGGGACCATTTTCTGCCACTCGCGGAGTTTGCATATAATAATAGTTATCAGTCGAGTATCCAGATGGCTGCGTATGAGGATTTATATGGTAGGAGGTGCAGATCTCTGGTTGGTTGGTTTGATCCGGGCGAGGCTAGTCTATTGGGCACAGACCTGGTTCAGGATGCGTTGGGTAAGGTGAAGTTGATTCAGGAGCGGCTTCGCACGGTGCAGTTTAGGCAAAAGAGTTATGCGAACCGGAAGGTCCGAGATGTGTCTTTCATGGTTGGGGAGAAGGTGTTGCTGAAGGTGTCACCCATGAAGGGTGTTATGAGGTTCGGGAAGAGAGGAAAGTTAAGTCCCAAGTTCATTGGGCCATTTGAGGTGCTCTAGAGGATTGGGGAGGTGGCTTATAGACTTGCCATGCCTCCCAGCTTATCGAGTATTCATCCGGTGTTCCATGTTTCGATGCTCCGGAAGCATGTTGGTGACCCGTCTCATGTTTTGGACTTCATCACGGTTCAGCTCAAGGGTGATATGTCATATGAGGTAGAGCTAGTGGCTATTTTGGGTCGTCGGGTCAGAAAGTTAAGGTCTAAGAATATAACTTCAGTGAAGGTTTAGTGGAGAGGACAACCAATGGAGTATGTCACTTGGGATACTGAGCGGGAGATGCAGAGCAGATATCCTCACTTATTCAAGATTCCATGTATGTTTCTAGACCTGTTCGAGGACGAACGTTTTTTTAAGAGGCGGAGGATGTAACGACCTGGCCAGTCGTTCCGTGAGATTTGACCCGTTTTCCCCGTTTTTGCTTTATCATATATTTCTTAGCCTATTTATGTTGTGTTGGGTCGGTTGGTTCGGGTTCGGAGTGGTCGTGGTGAGAACAGAGACACTTAGTCTCTTAAATTAGCTTAATAGTCGAAAAAGTCAACTGGGAGTTGAATTATTGTTAGAAAACCCCGGAATGTGGATTTCATGGCTCGGATAGCTTCGTTAGGTGATTTGTGACTTAGGAGTGTATTCGGAATGAAGTTTTGATGTCCAGTGTAGAATAAGGCTTGAATTGGCGAAAGTTAGTTTTTGGCGATTTCTGGTCGGTAGGGGAAAATAGGCTATTGGGGTCAGAATGGAATTTCGATAGTTGGAGCAGGTTCGTAATGTCATTTTAGATATGTGTGCAAATTTTCAGGTCAATCGGATGCGTTTTGGTAGGTTTCGGCATCATTGGCGAAATTTAGAAGTTTCAAAGTTCATAGGCTTGAATTTGATGTGATTTTGGTGTTTTGTGTTGTTTTTGGTGCTTCAAAGGCTCGACTAAGTTAGAATGAGGTTATGGGATGTGTTGGTATGTTTGGTTGGGGCTCCGAGGGGCTAGGGATTGATTTCGGATGGTTAACGGAGGTTTGGACTTAGGAATTGCAGCAAATTTGGTGCTGGTGTCATTTTGCTGGTGTGGACGCACCTGCGGATGGGGAGCCGCAGGTGCGATGGCTGTAGGTGCGGAGATCATTGCGCAGGTGCAAGAAGAGTCCAGGCTGGAGGAAGCCACGGGTGCGAGGCATGGGCCGCACCTGCGAAGCCGTAGGTGCGGGTGAGGCACCACAGGTGCAAGATTGGACTTTCAATGGAATTTCGCAGGTGTGATCACGCTCAACTATGTCTTGTAGAAGACTAAGCGGGCGTTGCAAATATAATCCGGGG
>ML332135.1:0-71610 GCA_005239505.1 Nicotiana paniculata
TGCATCTATGGTTTGCGTCGTTCGACCCTTCGGCAGTGCACAATTATTATTATTATGTTGGCCCAGGACAGATGTCCTTATTCCACTATGCGTATGCTATTTTCTTGATGTTTTTATGATTGTTGGGCTGTGAAATATCATGGAAGATCTAACTGAAAACTTGTAATTTGGTGTTTCACCACGTATTTTGATTTTATTACGATTCGATATTTATTTCCTTACTATCCATGCTTACTTGTTGTCCTCTTTTAAATTATAACCTAAATATACTGTTTGGACCCTAGTAAGTGTCAAGTCGACCTCTCGTCACTACTTCTTCGAGATTAGGAAGGATACTTACTGGATACATATTGCTTATGTGCTCATGCTATGCTCTGTACTTAATTGTACAGGTTCTGAGGCAGGTGCATCTGGGTACCAGTCCAGAGCTCGTTCCTGATTTATACCTGGTCGAGCCTTCACGGTGAGCTGCTTTTCTTGGCGACTTCCAGTATCACTTTGGAGCTATTCTTTTGTCATTTCTGTCTATACTTACTCAGCCAGTAGTACAGACTTTTATTCTATTGATATTATTCTATTAGATGCCTGTAGACTTGTGACACTAGTTCCTGGCACACACGCTAGTATATTTTATTTTTTGAATATAATGGTAAATTATGACTTCATGATTATTTATTTTGTATAAATTTTCCTAAGTTATCCGTTTCTACTTAATGTCTCAAAACTAAGTTGAGCAAGTGTTGAAAATGTTTTTGGTAAACTATATGAAACTCACTAGTAGATAATAGTTGGCTTGCCTTACTGCGGTGTTGGGCACCATCGCTACCTGGGTTAGGATTTAGGTCGTGACAACATGGTATTAGAGCTCTAGTTTCACGTAGGTCTCACAAGTTACGGGCAAAGCAAATAGAGTCCTGCTATAGGTACGGAGACGTCTGTATTTATCTTCGGGAGGCTATAGGGTGTTAGGAAATCTCTCTTTATTCACCTTCTATCGTGCAGTTGATGGTATACTAAATATCACTCTTCTATTCTCTCACAGATGGTGAGGACATGTGTAGCCGATGTTCCGGACCCGAGAGGGGCCGCTACCCCCGTCATCCGAGGTCGTGGCAGAGGCTGGCGGAGGGAACTGTCCCAAGGTAAGGGACGAGGGCGTCCCAGGATTGTACAAGTTACACCCCTGGTGGATCCAGTAGAGGATCCCATCACTGAGGAGCAGGGCGAGGTGCCCGCAACAGATCCTGCCCCTTTGGACTTTATGACACCGCCGGGATTTCAGGAGGTCCTGGGCTAATGATGCGGTTCATGGACACCATGACTCAGGCTGGTTTATTTCTAGCAGATCCGGCCACATCTCAAGAGGAGGGGGAGCACAGAACCCTACTGCACATGTCGCCGGTCATGCAGAAGTAGTGTATTAGACCTCGGGTACACTGCCTGTGGGCAGAGTCCAGCCAGCAGCAGCAGCACCTGAGGTCAGACCAGCTGCGGATGGTGATCCGCAGAAGTTATTAGATAGGTGGACCAAACTTCACCCTCTTGTCTATGAAGGCGAGCGTCATGAGGATGCACATGACTTTATTGATAGGTGCAGGGACAAACTGCACAACATGAGGATACTGGAGTCTCATGGAGTCGACTTCACTACTTATCAGCTAGAGGGCAGGGCCCGCAGATGGTGGCAATCCTACCTCCTTGGCAGACCGGCAGATTCTCCTTCCATCACTTGGGAGCAGTTCACTCGGCTATTCCTGGACGAGTATATTCAACCCTCTAAAAGGGAAGAGCTGCGGTTTCAGTTTGAGCAGCTGGAGCAGGGTCAGATGTCAGTGACCGATTATAGCGCTAGGTTTTCTGAGCTATCTCGTCATGCACTCATGATACTTCCTACTGACGCAGAGAGAGTGCAGATATTTGTAGCTAGGTTGCATCCAGTTATTAAGGCCAACATGGCCCGAGAGGTGGAGATGGGGACTCCTTATCATCTTGTGGTAGAGATTGCTCGCAGAATCAAGGGTTATCGTTCGATGAGTACAGAGCAGGGTCAGCAGGATAAGAGAGATAGATTTTATGGGATTTCAGAGGTGCTCCAACTAGGGGCAGAGGTCAGTTTGGTAGGGGCCATCCCAGTAGGCCTCAATATTCAGCACCACCACCACCTCCACGAGGTGTCCCAGCGAGGCCTTATTTTAGCGCCATGCCGGAGAGTTCTTACCGCCCGCCAGCTATTCAGGGTTCCTCTGGTGGGTATTCTGGTCATCAAGGGTCTTCCAGCCCTTACTTCAGTGCTATGTTCGAGAGTTCACATCGCCCTCCCACTATTCAGGGTTCTTCTTCAGGGCAGCAGGCCATGGTGCCGGGAGGTTGTTATGAGTGTGGGGATCCAGGTCACATGAAGAGGAATTGTCTCAAGCTTCGGAGCATGGTAGTGCAGCAGAGTCACCAGCCTATGAGATCAGCACCAGGAGTTCGGCCACCCAGAGGTGGAGGACAGACTGGTAGGGGTCATCCCAGGGGTGGAGGCCAGGCAGGGGAAGCCCAGTCAGCTCAAGTTTATTCCAGTGGAGGTGAGTCATCCGGCGCTCCAGCCAGATTCTATGCTATTCCGGCCAGATCAGATGCAGTGGCCTCAGATGCCATGATCACATGTATTATTTCAGTATGTGGTAGAGATGTATCGGTATAATTCGATCCAGGGTCCACTTATTCATATGTATCAGCCTTATTTTCTCATTCCCTGGATATTCCTCGTGAGTCCTTGGGTACTCTTGTTTATGTGTCCACTCCCGTGGGCGATTCTGTGGTTTTGGACCGGATTTATCAGTCCTATGTGATTACATTTTGTGGGTTCGAGTCTAGAGCGGACCTCCTGTTGCTTGGCATGGTTGATTTTGAGGTCATCTTGGGCATGGATTGGCTGTCTGCCTATCATGCCATTCTAGGTTGCCATGCCAAGACTGTTACTCTAGCCATGCATGAGTTGCTGAGATCGGAGTGGAGAGGTTCCTCAGTTAGTGCCGCTAGTCCGGTTATTTCTTCCTGAAGGCTCGACATATGGTCGAGAAGGGTTGTTTGGATTATCTTTTGTATGTGCGGGACACCACCACCGAGTCTCCCGACGATTGATTCAGTGCCAGTAGTTCGAGAGTTTGATGATGTATTCCCTTTAGACCTTCCAGGAATGCCACCGGATCGTGACATTGATTTTTGCCTAGACTTAGCTCCAGGCACCCAGCCTATATCTTTCTTGTACCGTATGGCTCCGAAGGAATTGAGGGAATTGAAATAACAACTTGAGGAGTTGTTGGCTAAGGGGTTTATCAGACCGAGTGTATCTCCTTCGGTTGCTCCGGTGTTATTTGTGAAAAAGAAGGATGGGACTATGCGGATGTGTATTGAATACCGCCAATTGAACAAGGTCACCATCAAGAACAAGTACCCATTGTCACGTTTCGATGATTTGTTTGACCAGTTGTAGGGTGCTGAGGTGTTTTCTAAGATTGACCTGAGATCGGGGTACCATTAGTTGAAGATTCGGGACTCGGATGTTCTGAAGACGGCCTTTCGTACGAGATATGGTCATTATGAGTTCCTGGTGATGTCCTTTGGCTTGACTAATGCCCCAACAACATTTATGGACTTGATGAACAGGGTGTTCATGCCTTATTTTGATTCTTTTGTCATCGTCTTCATTGATGTATTCTAATTTACTGATGTAGCCTAGGGGAGCATGAGCAGCATTTGAGGGTTGTGCTCCAGACTTTGCGAGAACAGAAGTTGTATGCTAAGTTCTCCTAGTGTGAGTTTTGATTGGATTCTGTGGCATTCTTGGGGCATGTGGTATCCGAAGAGGGTATCAAGGTTGATCCTAAGAATATTGAGGCAGCTCAAAGTTGGCTTCACCCTACTTCAGCTACAGAGATCAGGAGCTTCTTGGGTCTAGAAGGTTATTATCGCCGATTTGTGGAGGGTTTTTCATCAATTGCAGCTCCTCTGACTAGATTGACTCAGAATAATGCCTCTTTCTGATGGTCTGACCAGTGTGAGGTGATCTTTCTGAAGCTCAAGACAGCATTGACCTCAGCACCAGTTCTAGTGTTTCCTTCCGGTTCTGGGATGTATACGGTTTATTGTGACGCTTCATGCATTGGTTTGGGTTGTGTGTTGACGCAGGATGGGCGAGTTATTACATATGGTTCATGACAGCTGAAGGTTCATGAGAAGAATTACCCTGTGCACGATCTGGAGTTGGCGGCGATTGTTCATGCTCTTAAGATTTGGAGGCACTACTTGTATGGGGTGCCGTGTGAGGTTTATACAGATCATCACAGTTTGCAGCACTTGTTCAAGGAAAGGGATCTTAATTTGAGGCAGCGTAGGTGGCTTGAGTTGCTGAAGGATTATGATATCACCATTCTTTATCATCCGGGCAAGGCAAACGTGGTTGCAGATGCCTTAAGCAGGAAGATGGAGAGTATGGGTAGTTTGGCTTTCATTTCAGTAGAGGAGAGACCTCTAGCTTTGGACATTCAGTCCTTGGCTAATCGATTGGTGAAATTGGACCTTTCATAGCCCAGCCGAGTTCTCGCACGTGTGGTTGCTCATTCTTCATTATTGGGGGAGATCAATGCTCATCAGTTTGATGATCCGCGCCTGGCAGAGCTACGGGAGATAGTGGTACAGGGTGGTACCAAGGAGGTTTCCATTGGCGAGGATGGGGTTCTGAGGCTTCAGGGTCACTTATGTGTCCCCAATGTTGATGTCCTGAGGGAGAGGATTCTAGAGGAGGCTCATAGTTTAGAGTATTCTATTCATCCTAGTGCTACGAAGATGTATCGTGACTTGAGGTAGCACTATTGGTGGAGACGGATGAAGAAAGACATAGTGGAGTATGTGGCCAGATGTCTAAATTTCCAGTAGGTTAAGTATGAGCACCAGAGTCCAAGAGGCCTACTTCAGCAGATGCCTATACCCGAGTGGAAATGGGAGCGCATCACTATGGACTTTGTAGTTGGATTGCCTCGGACTTTGCGGAAGGTTGATGCAGTTTGGGTCATTGTGGACAGGTTGACCAAGTCGGCACATTTCATTCCAGTAGCTACTACTTATACTTCTGAGAGGTTGGCCCAGATCTACATTCGGGAGAGTTCGGTTGCACGGTGTGCCTGTGTCCATTGTATCAGATCGAGGTCCTCAGTTCAGCTCGCACTTCTGGAGATCCATATAGAGTGAGTTAGGCACCCGGGTAGAGCTCAGCATAGCATTCCACCTCAGACCGATGGGCAGTCGGAGCGGACAATTCAGATATTGGAGGACATGCTCCGGGCATGTGTGATTGACTTTGGAGGACAGTGGGACCAGTTCTTGCCTTTGGCTGAGTTTGCTTACAATAATAGTTATCAGTCCAGCATGTAGATGGCTCTATTTGAGGCCTTGTATGGTCGGCGATGTCATTCTCCTATCGAGTGGTTTGAGCTTGGCGAGGCTAAGCTATATGGCACCGATCTGGTGAAGGATTCTTTGGAGAAGGTTCTATTGAAGGTCTCACCGATGAAGGGTATTATGAGGTTTGGGAAGAAGGGCAAGCTGAGCCCGATGTTTATAGGCACATTTGAGGTGTTGAGACGAGTTGGGGAGGTTGCTTTTGAGCTTGCTTTACCTCCCAGAGGTATCATGCCGACTTCTCTCACGTGATAGATTTCAGCACCATTCCGTTGGATGAGAGGTTGGGATATGAGGAGGAGCCAGTTGCTACTATTGATAGGAAGGATCGCCAGTTGAGGTCCAAGAGGGTTTCCACCGTAAAGTTTCAGTGGAGGGGCCAACCAGTCAAGGAGGCAACTTTAGAGTCCGAGGACGACATGTGGAGTAGATATCCACACTTATTCAGCACTACATGTATGATTCTAGACCCGTTTGAGGATGAACGTTTGTTTATGAGGTGGAGATTGTAATGACCCGACTGGTCATTTTGTGTTCTAGGACTCTGTGCCCATAAATGAGACATCCCATAGTTTCTTATACTGATTTATGTCTTGGAGGATGGGTGGTTCGAGGTTTGGAGGAGTTTGGAGTAGTATAGGGACACTTAGCTCCTTAAGGTTGGCCTTAAAGGCCAAGTTTGACTTCGGTCAACATTTTTGGTAACCGACCTCGGAATCAAGATTCGAAGGTTCCGGTAGGTTTGTATGATTATTTCGGACTTGGGCGTGTGTTCGGAATGGGTTTTGGATGACCCGGGGGAGTTTCGGTGCCTAATAGTGAATTAAGGTTTCCTTAAGTCTAAACTTGAGGTTTGGAACGTGTTTTTGTGTTATCGAGATCCAAACGGAATTTCGAGATCGGGAATAGTTCTGTTATGTCATTTATGACTTGCTTGAAAAATTTGGTGTCATTCCGAGTAGTATAGGTAGGTTCGGCTTATTGAAAGCGAATTCAAGAACTTAAAGTTCTTAAGTTTGATCCAATATGTTTTGGGGTATGATTTTTAGATTTAGCATAGTTTCGGACGTTCCGAAGGCTCGAGCGAGTCCGTACTATGATTTAGGACTTGTTGGCATATTTGGACGGGGTCTCGGGTGGGCCCAGATGCCATTCGAGCATCGAGCTAGGCAAAAACTAGCCTTAAATGACTACTGGTGCGACCCCACCTGCGGAGGTCAAGTCGCAGGTGCGAGACCGCTTCTGCGATCCCATACTCGCAGGTGCGACTCCTGATGGAGCTGCCCTTTTCCGCAAATACAGACCCCTTTCCGCAGAAGCGGAGCCGCATATGTCGACTCCGCTCCGCAGGTGCGAAGCCAGGCCCCCTTCCTCTTCTCTGCAGATGCGAGATTTTTCTTGCAGGTGCAGTCATCGAGCTGCAGGTGCGAAAAGCTTGTAGGCAGTGAGTTTTGTTTTAAATACGAGACTTAGCCATTTTTGAACACTATTCTTCATCTTTGGGTGATTTTGAGAGCATGCAAGGAACGTATTCGAACTAGATACTGTAAGGTAAGTAATTCCTACTATAAATTTAGCTTAATACTTGAATTCTTAGGTAGATTAACACATCAAATTAGTGGAAATCATGGGTTTAGAGTAAAACCTAGGTTTTTGGCAAAAATGGGAAATTATAAAGAAAATTGTTAAGGAATCATACAAAAACTATATAGTATTGATCCTTAGGTCATGGGTGATAGTTTCCATAAATAATTTCCGGAATCTGAGCATGTGGTCGGAGGTGTATTTTAGAATTTTCCGAATTTAGGTTGAAATGATCATTTAAGTAGGAGAATTAAGGACTTGGGAGTATAGACTGATTTGTTTATGCATTATTTGACTAGTTTCGAGTCCTTGGGCGACGAATTTGGAGTTTTGGGCGCATTCTTGACCCGGAAAGTAGACTTAACGCGAGGTAAGTATCATTTCTAACCTTGTAAGAGGGAATTTTCCCCATAGGTGAATTAAATGATTATGTGTTATTGTTTGTGAGGGACTACGTACGTGCGAGGTGATGAGAGCCCGTGCGTAGTGACTATTATTGTTATGTCCGGGTAGTTAGGCCCACACCATGCCATGTGAATTCCATTAACTTGAGTTATATTCTTTGTAACTTCACTGTATGCAACTTTGTTTCAAGAAAATAGAGAATTTGGTGTTTTAAAAGAATTGTTATTTGGAAAGGATTGAAAGAAAGATGTGTTTGCATGTGACATCTTCGCAATTTATATCCCGCTAGCGGAGTGATTCTTTCCCCTACTCTCATGGGAGCGGGCCGTACGCCAGGGCAGGTTAATAGATGCATATATGGTTCGCGTTGTTTGACCCTTCGGCAGTGCACATTTATTATTATTATTATGTTGGCCCAGACTGGATGACCTTATTACTTATGATTCGATATTTATTTCCTTACTATCCATGCTTACCTGTTGTCCTCTTTTAAATTATCACCTAAGTATACTGTTTGGGCCGTAGTAAGTATCAAGTTGACCATTCGTCACTACTTCTTCGAGATTAGGCGGGATATTACTGGGTACATATTGTTTATGTACTCATGCTACGCTCTGTACTTAATTGTACATGTTTTGAGGTAGGTGCATCTGGATACTAGTCCGAACTCGTTCCTAATTTATACCTAGTCGAGGCTTCACAGTGAGCTGCTTCTCTTGGAGACTTCCAGCAGCACTTTGGAGCTATTCTTTTGCCATTTCTGTCTATACTTACTCAGACAGTAGGACAAACTTTTATTCTTTTGATATTATTCTATTATATGGATGTAGACTTGTGACACTAGTTCTTGGCACACACGCTAGTAGACTTTATTTTTGGAATGTAATCGTAAATTATGACTTCATGATTATTTATTTTGTATAAAGTTCCTAAGTTATCCATTTCTACTTAATGTCTCAAAACTAAGTTGAGCAAGTGTTGAAAATTTTTTTGGTAAACTATATGAAACTCACTAGTAGATAATGGTTGACTTGCCTGACTGGCGGTGTTGGGCGCCATCGCAACCTGGGTTAGGATTTGAGTCGTGACACTAGGTAAGCCTAACATTCATGGAATAGCAAAAATAATAAATAAAATCTAATATTTTATCAAAAAGGGTTCTTTATAGAAGAGCATATTCCCAAAACCCGGTAGTACAAGTCATAAGCTCTAAAGAGTTTACTACAACTTCTAAATACAACTATTTGGAAGTAAGTGAAAACAATGTAAATACAGAATAGGAAAGTGACTCCAAAGCATGGGAGCACAACAACAGGTTACCTTGAGTCTTCTCAGCAAGAGTCGGCACAACTACTAGCGATCAATACCTGGATCTGCACAAAAGATGTGCAGAAGTGTAGAATGAGCATACCACAATAGTGCCCAGTAAGTATCAAGACTAACCTCAGTGAAGTATTGCCGATGACTAGTCAAGACACCCACTGGTCTAATAAACTGAACATGCATAAATATAGGAATGACATGACATGCTTATATCTAATGACTACACAATATAGTTAACAACATAACAACTACAATGCGGAGTGAAATACAACAAATAACTACGGAACATCATAATAATGCACAGAAGGATGGACGGGATCATAGCCCAAGTCTGGAAATCACAACACAATAAGGGCAAGTAGTGCCTCAACACTGCATTTGTCTCCACATCAGGCCGTAGCCCCAAAATCCCAATAAAATTGTCAAAACTCATCGAGTGTAAACTTTCACTCGCAGGTTTTTATATTGAAAGCTTTAAGGTAATGTCCTTTTTAAGGGAAATTCTTTGGAAATATATTTTTCCCAAGAGATGCCTCTCAGACATAGTTTTCTTCAAGATAAAAGCTTTTCGAATATACTTTTCCAAAGAAAATGTCCTTCAGACATAGTTTTCTTCAACATAAATATTTTTCAAATATACTTTTCCAAGGGAGTGTCCTTCAAACATAGTTTTATTCAGGATAATTAATTTTCAAATATACCTTTCCAAAGGAATGTCCTTCAAATATAGTTTTATTCGGGATAAATGTTTTTCAAATATACTTTCCAAATAATTGTCTTTCAACATAATTCCTTTGATAAGAACCTACCAGGATCCCGTCCCGAAATTTTGAATTTATCACACAAAATAGAGGATCTCCCGAAATACGTCCATAGTCCCAAGCCAATATGCAGTGCTAGAGGATCTCCGGGAGTACGTCTGTAGTCCCAAAGTAAATATGCAGTACATGGGGGATCTCCCAGAATACGTCCGTAGTCCCCAATTTAAATATGCAGTACAGGGGGATCTCCCGGAATGTGTCCGTAGTCCCCAATTTAAATATGCAGCTGTCGCGCCCCCTTTTTCACTAGCCAACCCCAATATTCATTTACAATAATTATTACAAACCAATATTGAAATGAATTACATAAGTAGAAAAAGAAAAGAAGAAGTTACACTATAGGGAGCCTGAAATAGGCCCAGATATACCAAACTTCCCACAGCCTCAAGTGCCAAAGTTTTTCTTAACCTTTTCATGTTCGGGTGTGTCAGAGTTCCCTAAGGACCTCAAGGATCCCGGGCAGTGCTCACACCCAAATTTCACAACCATAACTAAGTAAGTGCAGTGGGGAAGTGCCAGCCCCAGTGCATCAGAGTTCACAGGGATCTCATAGGGATCCCAAAGCAGTCACAAACTGGAAGGGCAGAACTTAAAGACCTAAGAGTAGAGTGAGAGTGCTTGACATAGTTTTGAAAAGGTTTTAGTAGGAAAGCTGTGTGAAAAGAGACTTAAAGGAAATAGTTTTGCAAATAAGAGAGTTGTTTAGTAAAATAACTTTGAGAAGAGTATGGCAATTAACAAACATAGATCAAATACAGAACCAAAGAAGGTTCAACATCACACACAGAATAAACCTTCACGCAGGGGTGATGGGAATTGGGGACACATAGAGCACATAATGTACAAGCATAGAAGTTCTTGCAGGGAGTAGCATGAACTCCAGAATCAACACAAAATCAAGCAACTTAGGGTACAAATTATTTTTCCAAAGAAAGGTTCATATAGAAACCAGATAAACACAGAATTGAACAGAGTCACATTGAGACATACTACAGAAGGGGGGTGTAACATATTCATGATAATCCTAAGGGGATTAATACATAACATAACATGCTAAATGGAAAAAAAATGTAAACATGTCAACTACAGGTTGCACAACAAAACCATAGATAGAAACAAACTAGAAATAGGATAAACTGAAGCAGTAAAAGAAAAATATTGGTTTTGGGACTTGAATTGAAATCAGAACATACTAGTAAAGAAGATAACAAACACAAAAGTGAAGAATAGGATAGCACAATAATTAGCCTTGGGTTGCAGCCGGCTAACTCAGAATAGTAGCAAGCAACAAAGAGGGAGAGAAGAAAGCTTTGAGTGTGAGAGATAGTTTTTGAACCAATGTGTTCGTGCATTGGTGTTAATGAGAGAGCATATATACATAGTAGTCGTTTGAAACTAGGTAGAATAATAAGGTAGAATCAAAGTCATTCAGTAATTATGGAACTAGGTATCAATTAGTATGAAATCATATAAGTACTCCCTTAATTAAGGGAGTTAACTTCAAACGGTCGAATACAGATAGCAAATAAGGAAAGATACCATATGTGACTGGAATATAACACATAAGGAAATACTTTCAGCACAATACAAGTATAGAACATGTAATTGAGGCTAGGCTCAGAAGATTCTAATTAAGGAAAATACCTAAGAATCAGTTGACACAATAGTTGACCAAAAAATAAGGCAAGAAAATAACTTAGAGGTTGAAAAATCAGTAGAGAATATCACAAGAGATTAGTGAAGGATGTAAATCATAGGGAATCAAGGATTCAAATAGGAAATAGTACTGATTTAGGGGAAATTACCATAAGTCTCTATGAATACGCAGAATAAACACATAATAGGCAAGAAGAGGTAAAAATCATAAAACCCTAATGAGCACAGTAGTAAAAACCTCATAGAATCAGGGATTCAACTAAAAATAGTAATGAATAGAGGAATTAACAGAACAAACATAATATAAGCGGAAGAAGCAAAAATCAGGAACCCTAATGAACATAGTAGGGTAAAATCGCAGAAACTCAGAACGTTCATGAAAAACAAACACATATACAGACTGAACGAACAAATCATCAAAGACAGACTCAGAACCTAGGATTAAGACCAAGAAACTAGGGTTTTAAACATAATAAATCAGATAAAAGGAAAAAACTTAAATAAACCGTTTAAACATAGTAAGAATCATAGAATGATACTAAAAATCAGAAGAAAGTTGTTTTGAAAAAGGGGTTAAGACACCCTAGTTTGAAGACGAAGAGGCGTTTTTGAAAAATCGGAGAGATTCTTAGGAAAACAGTAAAATAACTAAGAAGGCCCTTAGATCTGTTACAGATCTAAGAAGTCAAGAACTAAAATTAGGGTTTCAGAGAGAGATAACCCAGAATTAGTTTCACGACCCGATTTCCCCTCCGAAGGAATCGTGACGACACCTAGTCTCTACGACTAGGTAAGCCTAATTACGGAAACACATATTAAATAGAAGCAATAAAATAAAGACGAAATAAGTAAGCCTACAATGAAACATCGCCACTTGGCGTGTTCAAAATACAACTTTTCCAAAACCCGGAGTATCACTTTAGTCACAAGCTCTGTCTCAAAATAGCTCTATACAACGTAAGGGAGTTTACATGAAAAATCTATCTAAGTCTGGAATGGAAGGTGACTCGAAGAATTTTGCGGATGCGGCAGAATTACCTTTCGGTCTTCAAGAAGCTGCTGCTCAGACCCCTAGCCCCGCAACTGAGCGCTGGTACCTGGATCTGTACACGAAAAACATGTGCAGGAAAGGGTATGAGTACACCAAAAATTGGTACCCAGTAAGTGCGAAGCCTAACCCAGTCGAGTAGTGACGAGGTCAGGTTAAGGCTCTACTGGATTTTTATAGTAAAACAGTATAAAATGTGAACATAGAGATATAATAAGCTAAGGCAAATCAGTAGGAACAATGAGCTAAAATAAAATAATAACAGGAGCCCTCGTCTCAACACATGATATATCACAAACAAGTATGCAATGCAGTACAGGTGGAAAGCTCCTGAAATCTCGTTCGTAGTCCCAATTTAAATATGCTATGCAGTACATGGGGAAAGCTCCCGGAATCTCGTACATAGTCCCAATTTAATTATGCAATGCAGTACAAGGGGGGGGGGGAGGGAGCTCCCGGAATCTCGTCCGTAGTTCCAATTTAAATATGCAATGCAGTACAAATACTGAATACAATTTTTTTTATTTAAAACAGTTCAGGAATAATCACAGGCAAAAATATGGATATAACTACATAAACATGGTACACATAGTAATAACTAGGGAAAAATTCAAGTAAAACAGGTAGGCATGCTATTTCCTAATCTAAACCACATAGTCGATACATGAATCAGTGAAATAGGAGTGAAATAATTTAAGTTATGGAGGGAAGAATGGAGTTTTAGCAACAATGGCCCGTGTGCGTACTCGTCACCTCACGCACATGTCACCCAAACCACATAAAACAGTAGCCTAGGGGAAGTCCCCAACACAGAGTTAGGCAAGCCACTTACCTCGACTGCGCTACTCAACTCAAAACCACGCTCTTTCCATGAGTATCCGACTCGGAATGGCCAAAATCTATTCAATTCGATTGCATAATGTAAATATCACTTTAAGGAATCAATATAGCTAATAAGTTTGAGGCTAAAGCGCGAAATTAGGAAAATCACCCAAAAAGTCCTCCGGGCCCACACATCGGAAACGAGTGAAAGTTACAGATTTAGAACACCCATTCACTCACGAACTCACTCGAACAAGAATCATCAAAAATCGACGACAAAATCCTATTGAATTCTCAGATTTACTAATTGGGGAAACTTCTTCCCATTTGCATGATTTTTCACCTAAATCCCTTGATTGCATGGAAGAAATTGCTATAGATTAATGATGTACAAAGGAAATAGGGTTAGTAATTGTTACCTATGAAGCTTTTCTTCATAACTCACTCCAAATCACCTACACCCGAGCTCCAATTATTTTTAGAAGTTATGAATTTCAAGCCCTCGAATTTGATATAAACTGCCCAACGATTTCCACACCTGCGCCCCTTGGACCGTACCTGCGGAAAATCCATCACAGGTGCGAAAACCCACTAAAAGGCCCGGGGCCGCACCTGCTATCAATTGGCCGCACCTGCGGCTCCGCACCTGCAGAACAACAACTGCACCTGTGAGAACTGGTTGACTTGACCAAGCCCGCACCTGCGAGCCCCACTTCCGCACTTGCGGAAAGTCCATCGCATGTGCGAGACACCAGAACGAGAAATGGTTTAGCTATTTACCAAGTTCTAAAATCACCCGTTGAGCATCCGAAACATCCCCGAGGCCCCCGGGACCTCCACCAAACTTACCAACCAGTCCTAATACCTTTTCAAAACTTAGTCGAGCCTCCAAAACACCACATAACACCAAATTCACCAATTATACATGGATTCAAGCCTAAGAACTTATGAAATTTCAAACTCTACAACCGATGCCGAAACACCTCAAAACTAGTCCAAATGACCTCAAATTTTACACACAGTTCAAAAATGATACAACAAACCTACATCCACTCTCGGAATTCCATTACGAGCCTGATATCAAAATTCCACCTATCCGCTGAAATCGCCGAAATTCTAGCTTTCGCCAATTCAATCCTAAATCTATTATAGACCTCGAAAGCACATTCCGGACACACTCCTAACTCTGAAATCACCCAACGGAGCTAGTGGAGTTGACAGAATCCCATTACGGATCCGTCTTCCCATAGTTCCAACTAAGATCTTATTTCTAAAGCTTAAACTCACATATAAGGACTATGTCCAAAAACTCTCTGAATTTCACCACTCAACGTTCAAACAAGTCCCAAAAGCAGAAATAGACATGGGGAAAGCAATTATTAGGGGATAGGGGCGCTAACTCTCAAAATGACCTACTGGGTCGTTACATTCTCCCCTTCTTAAGAAAATAATTCATCCTCGAATGAGTATAGAGACATACCTGAAGCTATGAAAAGATGAGGGTACTGACTGCACATATCCTTCTCGGTCTCCCAATTCGCCTGCTCGACCAGCTGATCCCTCCACTGAACCTTTACTGACGCAATATCCTTTGACCTGAGCTTTCTGACCTATTTATCCAATATATCTACTGGCTCCTCAACATATAATAAATCCTTGTCCAAATGGACTAAACTGAAATACAAAACAGGAGTCGGGTCACCTTGATACTTCTGGAGCATGGAGACATGGAATACCGAATGAACTCCTGCTAGGTTAGGAGGAAGGGCTAGCTCATAAGCAACCTCCCCAACACATCGCAACACCTCAAAAGAGCCAATAAATCTCGGACTCAGCTTACCCTCCTTCCCAAACCTCATGACGCCCTTCATAGGCAATACCCGAAGTAAAACCCGATCACCAGCCATGAATGCCAAATCATGACCCTTGCAGTCCGCATAACTCTTCTTCCTAGACTGAGTTGCGCGCAGTCTCTCTTGAATCACCTTCACCTTGTCCAGGGCGTCCTGGACCAAATATGTGCCCAACAATCAGGCCTCGCCTGGTTCAAACCATCCCACTAGGGACCGGCACCATCTACCATACCTCATACAGCGCCATCTGAATGCTGGACTAGTAGCTGCTATTATAAGCAAACTCTGCAAGTGGCAAGTATCGGTCCTATGACCCTCCAAACTCCATTACACAGGCACAAAGCATATCCTCAAGAATCTAAATTGTGCTCTCGGACTGCCCGTTCATCTGAGGGTGAAAGGCTTTACTCAACTCTACCCTAGTGCCTAGCTCCTGCTGAACGACTCTCCAGAACTGTGAAGTGAACTGTGTACCTCCGTCTGAAATGATAGATATTGGAATACCGTGGAGACGAATAATCTCCCTGATATTAATCCCTGCCATACTCCTCTCGGAGGAGTTTGTAGTCATCACCAGAATGAAATGGGCTGACTTTGTCAGCCGATCCATAATCACCCAAATAGCATCGAACTTCTTCAAAGTCCGAGGAAGTCCAACAACGAAGTCCATGGTGATCTGCTACCACTTCCACTCTGGAAGCTCAATCTGCTGAAGTAACCCTCCCGGTCTCTGATGCTCATATTTGACTTGCTAACAGTTGAGACACTTGGCCACAAACTACACTATATCCTTTTTCACCCTTCTCCACTAATAGTGTTGTCTCAGATCCTGGTACATCTTCGCAGTACCCGGATGAATGGAATACCGCGAGCTATGGGCCTCCTCAAGAATCAACTCCCAGAGCCCATACAAATTGGTCAGACAGATCCGACCCTGCATCCTCATCACACCGTCATATCTTATAGTCACATCCCTAGCGTCACCTCGCCGAACCCTGTCCTGAAGAACCAGAAGGTGGGGATCATCATACTAGTGCTCTCGAATGTGGTCACAAAGGGAAGAACCGAGCCACCACACAAGCTAAAGCCCGGTAAGGCTCTAAAAGATTCAACCTCACGAACTGACTGGCTAAGGACTGAATATATAAGGCTAAGGACCTCTCAATTGCCGGAAGATATGAAAAACTCCCCAAACTCTCCGCCCCACGACTCAAGGCGTCGACCACTCCAACCATCTCCGCTGGTGCAAATTGAGGTCCTTCTGCTTGAATATGTGCAGCAAACTCCGGGGATCAGTGAAAATCTCACAGGGAACACCATATGAATAATGATGCCATATCTTCAAGGCGTGAACAATCGCTGCCAACTCGAGATCATGAACTTGATAGTTATTCTCATACACCTTCAACAATCGCTACCGTCATGCATCAACACCGCTCTGAGGCCAATCCTTGAAGCATCATAATAGACGGATAGGACCTTGAACTCGTAGGCAATACCAACACTAGAGATGAAGTCTGGGCTCTCTTGAGCTTCTGAAAGCTCTCCTCACACTCCTCAGTCCACCTGAACGGAGCACCCTTTTGAGTCAACCTGGTCATTGGCGTTGCAATGGATGAAAACCTTCCACAAAACACCGATAGTACCCAATCAAACCAAGGAAACTGTGGATCTTCGTAGCTGATGACGGTCTAGGCCAACTCTACACCGCCTCCACCTTCTTCGGATCTACTTTGATCCCATCCTAAGACACTATGTGTCCTAAGAATGCCCACTGAATCAAGCCAGAACTCGCATTTAGAGAATTTTGCATACAATCTCTTCTCCCTCAAAGTCTGAAGCATTGTCCTCAAGTGCTGCTCATGATCTTCCCGTGAACGGGAATACACCAGAATGTCGTCATTAAACACAATGACGAAGGAATCAAGATAAGGCCAGAGCACACTGTGCATCAAATGCATAAAAGCTGCTGGGGCATTGGTCAGCCCAAATGACATAACAAGAAACTCATCTGGTCCTGAAGGTAGTCTTCGGGATATCCGGCTCCCGAATCTTCAACTGATGATAGCTAGAACGCAAGAAAATCTTGGACAATACCCTGGAACCCTGTAGCTGGTTAAATAAATCATCAATGCAAGGCAAAGGATACATGTTCTTCACGGTGACCTTGTTCAACTGCCGATAATCAATACACATACGCATAGAACCATCATTTTTTTTCACAAATAATACTGGAGCACCCCAAGGTGATACACTGGGTCTGATGAAACCCTTATCAAGCAACTCCTGTAACTGCTCCTTCAACTCCTTCAACTCAGGAGGAGCCATACGGTAAGGAGGGATAGAAATGGGTTGAGTGCCCGGCAACAAATCTATGCCGAAATCAATATCTATGCCGGGCGGCATTCATGGAAGATCAGCTGGGAATACATCAGGAAAGTCCCTCACTACTGGAACTGACTCAACTGGAGGGGTAGCAACACTGACATGTCTCACATAGGCCAAGTACGCATCACACTCCTTCTCAACCATCCACTGAGCCTTAAGGAATGAAATGACCCTACGGGGAGTATTCTCTAAGGTACCTCTCCAGCCAAATCTCGGCAAGCCTAGCATAGCCAGCATCAAGGTCTTAGCGTGACAATCAAGAATAGCATAATGGGGCGACAACTAGTCCATGCCCAAGATAACATCGAAATCTACCATGCTGAGTAATAGTAAATCAGCCCTGGTCTCAAAACCACTAAGAGAAATCAAACATGGCAGATATACGCAACCCACAACTAGAGAGTCTCCCACAGGAGTAGATACATAGACAGGGGAACTCAAAGAATTCCGAGATATCACCAAATGGGGAGCAAAATAAGAGGACACGTATGAATACTTAGAGCTTGGATCAAATAATGTTGATGCATCCCTATGGAAGTTAGGGAAAATACCTGTGATAACTGAGTCTGAAGCAACAGCCTCGGAACGGGCTGGAGGGCATAGTATCTGGCCTGGCCTCCCCCTCTAGGGCGAACCCCACCTCGAGATGACTGAGGAGGTGTAGTGGAAGCTGGGGCTAGAAGAGTAGCCGGAGGACCCGGTGGAGCACATGGAGGTTGATCAGATCATGGAGGTGCACTCCTCCTAGCCCTGTGGCAATCTCTAATCATGTGACGAGTGTCAGCAACCCCTCGGATGACGCTGCGCCTGAGAAAGAATAGGAGTTGGCCTACTGGGCTGGCCGAGAATAGCACCACGAACTGGAGGCACACTGGATACGAGCGGTGCATAATAAAACTCCTAAGTTCTAGGAGGAGCTGGAATACTGCTGGCTGCTGGAAGGGCTGAATGAATAGAGAGACCCAGAAAGCCCCTACCATGACGTGCTGCTGGTGCACGAGCTCCTAAAAAATGGCCAGTCTCTCGAGACCTCTTGGCCTCCCACTCCTCTCTGTCTTGGGCGAACATGCCCTATACTCTCCTGGAAATACTCACTGCTTGTTGGTAAGTGATATCCATCTCCAACTCTCTGGCCATACTGGTCTGAATACTAGGATGGAGTCCTTCAATGATGCGGTGAACCCGCTCTCTAACTGTGGAAACCAAGGCTGGTGCATGTCACTCACTGAAACGGACTACATACTCCGATACAGTCATAGTACCCTAGCGCAACTGCTCGAACTCCATGCGCCAAGTATCCCCGAGGCTTTGAGGAAAATACTCTCGCAAAAACATCTCTGAAAACTGAGTCCAAGTGAGTGAGGCTGCCTCATCCGGACTACTCAGCTCATAGGCCCACCACCACTGATATGCCGCTCCCCTCAGCTGGAAAGCGGTGAAAAAAATCCCCCTGGTCTCCACAATACCCATAGTGCGTGGTACTTCTTGTACCTCTCGAGTCTGAGCTGCTCGGCCTCAGAAGCCGCTACCCTAGTATCATGCTGAACTGGAGTCGCTGGGGGCATAGGAATATACTATGGGACCTGATCAACCTGACCCCTCTTCTCAGGAGTGCGGACTGCGAGAGTCTGTGCCCCTCCCCCGGCCTGAGATGTTGCGGGAGCTATCGGAAATAGTCCAGCCTAGGCTAGAGTACTGAACATGCTCATGAACTGAGCGAAAGTCTCCTGCAAGGTTGGAGAAGCAAGAGGGACCTCCTGTGCCGGCTCTCCAGCTAGGGCTACCATAGGCTCCTCTGCCCCTGCTCTCGCCGGAGCTCGGGCTGCACCATGCGATCGTCCTCTTCCCCGGCTCCGGCCTCTGGCGGCTCTGGTAGGGGGCTCGGATTCCTGGTCGTCGGTCCTCCCAGTATGGGTCCTCACCATCTGTGGGAAAGAATAGAATAGAATTTTAGAATTTTTGATGTCAATAACTTGCACGAAAAGGAAATCAAATAAATATGATTTTTCTTAACAGTTACATAGCCTCCCAAAGATAGATACGGATGTCACCGCACCGATCCGCTAGACTCTAATAAACCGACTTGTGACTTGTGACTACTATAAACCTAGAGGCTAAGGTAAAAACTTGTCACGACCCGATTTCCCCTCCGAAGGCATCGTGACGGAACCTAGTCTCTACGACTAGGTAAGCCTAATTTCGGAAACACATATTAAATAGAAGCAATAAAATAAAGACGAAATAACTAAGTCTACAATGAAACATCGCCACTTGGTGCGTACAAAATACAACTTCCCCAAAACCCGGAATATCACTTTAGTCACAAGCTCTGTCTCAAAATAGCTCTATACAACGTAAGGGAATGTACATGAAAAATTTATCTAAGTTTGGAGTGGAAGGTGACTCGAAGGACTCTGCGGACGCAGAAGAATTACCTTTCGGTCTCCTAGAAGCTGCTGCTCGGACCCCTAGCCACGAAACTGAGTGTTGGTACCTGGATCTTCACACGAAAAGCATGTGCAGGAAATGGCATGAGTACACCACAAATTGGTACCCAGTAAGTGCCAAGCCTAACCCCAGTTGAGTAGTGACGAGGTCAGGTTAAGGCTCTACTGGATTTTTATAGTAAAATAGTATAAAATGTGAACAGAGAGATATAATAAGCTAAGGAAAATCAGTAGGAACAATGAGCTAAACGAAAATAATAACAGGGAGCCATCGGCTCAGCACAACATATATCACAGTACCAAGTATGCAATGCAGTACAGGGGGAAAACTCCCGGAATCTCGTCCGTAGTCCCAATTTAAATATGCATTGTAGTACAGAGGGAAAGCTCCCAGAATCTCATTCGTAGTCCCAATTTAAATATGCTATGCAGTACAGGGGGAAGGCTCCCGAAATCTCGTCTGTAGTCCCAATTTAAATATGCAATGCAGTACGGGGGGAAAGCTCCCGCAATCTCGTNTATCGAATACAATTTTTTTTATTTAAAACAGTTCAGGAAAAATCACAGGCAATAATATGGATAAAACTACCTAAACATGGTACACATAGTAATAACTAGGGAAAAATTCAAGCAAAACAGGTAGGCATGTTATTTCCTAATCTAAACTACATAGTCGATACATGAATCAGCCAAATAGGAGTGAAATGATTTAAGTCATGGAGGGAAGAATGGAGTCTTAGAGACAATGTCCCGTGTACGCACTCATCACCTTACGCACACAACGCCCAAACCAGATAAAACAGTATTAAAATAGCCTAGGGGAAGTCCCCAACACAGAGTTAGGCAAGCCACTTACCTCGACTGTGCTACTCAACTAAAAACCATGCTCTTGCCACAATTATCCGACTCCGAATTCCCCAAATCTATTCAATTCGATTGCATAATGTAAATATCACTTTAAGGAAGCAAAATAGCTAAAGTTCGAGGCTAATGCGCGAAATTAGGAAAATCGCCCAAAAAGTCCCCCGGGCCCACGCCTCGAAAACTAGTGAAAGTTAAAAATTTAGAACACTCATTCACTCACGAACTCACTCGAACAAGAATCATCGAAAATCGATGACAAAATCCTATTGAATTCTCGGATTTCCTAATTGGGGAAACTTATTCCCATTTGCATGATTTTTCACCTAAATCCATTGAATGCATGGAAGAAATTGCTATAGATTAATGATATACAAAGGAAATAGGGTTAGGAATTGTTACCTATGAAGATTTTCCTCAAAATTCACTCCAAATCACCTACACCCGAGCTCCAAATTATTTTTAGAAGTTATGAAATTCAAGCCCTCGAATTTGATATAAACTGCCCAGCGATTTCCGCGCATGAGCCCCTTGGACCGCACAAAATCCATCGCAGGTGCGAAAACCCACTAAAAGGTCTGGGGCCACACCTACGGTCAATTGGCCGCATTTGCGGCTCCGCACCTGCGGAACCACAACCGCACCTGCGAGAACTGGTTGACTTGACCAAGCCCGTACCTACGAGCCCTTCTTCCGCACCTGCAGAAAGTCCATCGCAGGTGCGAGACACCAGAACCAGAAATGCTTCAGCTATTTTTCCAAGTTCCAAAATCACCCATTGAGAATCCGAAACATCCCCGAGGCCCCCGGGACCTCAACCATACTTACCAACCAGTCCTAATACCTTATTCAAACTTAGTAGAGCCTCCAAAACACATCACATAACACAAAAATCACCAATTATACATGGATTTATTCCTAAGAACTTATGAAATTTCCAAACTCTACAATTGATGCCGAAACACCTCAAAACTAGTCCGAATGACCTCAAATTTAACACGCAGGTCACAATTGATATAACTGACCTACAGCCACTCTCAAAATTCCATTCTGAGCTCGATATCCAAATTCCACCTATCGACCGAAATCGCCGAAATTCTAACTTTCACCAATTCAAGCCTAAATCTACTACAGACCTTGAAAGAATATTTCGGACATGCTCCTAACTCCGAAATCACCCAACGGAGTCGACAGAATCCTATTCCGTACCCATCTTCCCATAGTTCCAACTACGGTCCATTTTCTAAAGTTTAAACTCATATATAAGGATTATGTGTCCAAAAATTCTCTGAATTTCACCACTCAACGTTCCAACAAGTCCCAAAACCAAAAATAGACATGGAGAAAACAGTTATTAGGGGATAGGGTCTGGGGTATTTGGGCTTTATTTTATCAGGTGGGTCTGGTTTTAGTTTTGGCTAGAATTAAAATGAAAAATGGCTATTTGTTAAATACCCAATTAAATTACTTAAAATAATTTGTAAAGATAACTAATAATCGTAAAAAATGAATTTCATGCATAGAAAAAGATTTAAAATTATTATTCAGTATTTTAAAATACAGATGACTAAATTTTTGGTGAAAATGGTACAAAATTGTATGATTGGGCTATAATTGCAAAGTTACTGCAATTATAGCCAAAACGTTCTAATTTGGCTAATTATGAAATAATTTGATCTTAATGGGACCATAAATGATAAATAAAATCAAGAAATGCTTTTGAAATAATTTGTGATGCAATTTATAATTATTTATTGGAAATAAAATGCTTGATAAATTAATAAAAATATAGGAAAATTATGGAAAAATACCAATTGCTATTAATGCATGATTTTGAAGGTATATATGCAATTTTAAAATATTTTGGGAAAAATTGGGTATCAACAGCTACCCCTCTTTACCCGGAAAGGATGAAAGAGTTGTCGGGTAAAGATGTGATGGCCAGTTTTGACCGAACGAAATGGTTAGAGAGATTTAGAGCTGCACCCTGGTTTCTGAGCTGCCTACATATCTCTGGTTTTACAAGAATCAGGTCGTATGTAGTTTTGGATTCATCGGCGAAATATACCAATGAAGTCATCACAAGAACGGACGCAATATCTAGGGCTAGATGAATGAACGGTTTATTGGAGAGGTTAGGTTTGATATGGCTGGGAGAACTGGAGTGGGATCACTCCTGCTGGGATAGTCATTGCTCGCCGGGTTACCTACAAAGGAGTATACCGCAAGTGTATATTGTGTTTAAACATGATGCAGGTTCCCGTTGGACTATGAAAGTTATCTTCGGATGGTTAGGGATGACGTCCTCAAACCATGATGTCCTGGGCCATGAATTGTTTGATAAGATTTTCGTAGGCCATGAAATGATGTTCTCGGGCCATGAAGATGGTGCCTCTGAACTATGACACCTTTGAATAATGATATGCAAAATTGAGAGAGATCCTCAGGCCATGACATGGTGTCTTCCGGCGATGAGGATGGTGTCGTTAGACTATGATGCCTTTGGACAGGTTGGTGATATTTTAGCCCATGAAAAGCAGTAATATGACTTCCATAAGCCAGAGCTTAGTCTTTGAAAATGGAGGGCAGAGCTTAGTAAATAATGCTTGAGAGACAGCGCTTAGTATCGGTGAAAAGCAAATTGGAGGCAAAGCTTAGCCTCATGCAAGTATGGAGACATAGCTTAACCTTATACAAGATGTGGAAGGCAGAGATTAGCCTTATGCAGAATGGAGCAGAGCTTAGCCTCATACAGGATGAAGGCAGAAATTAACCTTATGCAAATGGAGGCAGAGCTCAGCCTCATGCAAAATGGAGACAGAGCTTAGTCTCATGCAGAGATGTAGAAGGGAAAGATTAGCCTTATGCAGAATGAAGGAAGAGATTAGCCTTATGCAAGAGAAGGCAGAGATTAGCCTTATGCAAGATGGAAGGCAGAGATTAGCCTTATGCAAATGGAGGTAGAGCTTAACCTCATGTAGATAGGAAGGCAGCGGTTAGCCTTATGCAGATAGAGGTAGAAATTAGCCTCATGCAAAATTCGGGATAGAGCTTAGTCCCATGCAAGATAAAGGCAGAGCTTAGCCTTATGCAAATGAAGGCAGAGATTAAACTTATTTAAGAGAATGCATAAATTTGCCTTATGCAAAATGAAGGCAGAGATCAACTTTATGCAAGAGAAGGAAAAGATTAGACTTATGCAAGAGAAGGCAGAGATTAGCCTTATGCAAGACGAAGGCAGAGATTAGCCTTATGCAAATGAAGGCAGAGATCAGCCTTATGCAAAAGAAGGCAGAGATTAGCCTTATGCAGATGGAGGTAGAGATTAACCTCATGCAACATGAGGGACAAAGCTTAGTCCCATGCAAGACGAAGGCAGAGCTTAGCCTTGTGCAATATGGAAGGCAAATATTAGCGTTATGCAAAATGAAGGAAAAACTTAGCCTTATGCAGAAGATTAAATAGTAAATGACAGTAGAATTTCTTAGCTGGCAGCAGGCTTTGATATTATGATTGTTGTGAGCATTGTGACTTCGGAGCGTTGTTTGTTCGTGCTGATAGAAAATGTTGGCAAGTGCGATGGTTTCTAAGATTGTTATTTTGAACATGTTCATTCTTTGTTCCTGCATCCAAAGAAAAATTGTGAGTTTTGTAGATGGGGGAGGTTTGTTCGTATCCCCACTGCTTTGCTTGACTCGTTCTGCGCGGTCTGATGATCCTGTTTAAATCATCGGGGTAGCATTTGCTAAACAGAGCTATATTTTGAAAATAAGCATGCATGATTTTGTAAAGACATAATATGAAATATATTTCAAGAAATTTAGATGAACCTACAACTGTGACACGGTTCAAGACATTGCAACCTCTCATGCTACGGAATTTTGAGGGTCCTTCTCAAAATTCTGCGTCAGTTTGATGGGTTGACGACTCTGGTTGTTGCGCGTGCTGTGGTCGGCTGAACTTGCTTCGAAATTTTGAGGGTCCCCCTTAAATTCTGCCCCAGCTTCCAATTGTGGGGGGAAATGAGATTTTTATTGAATTGTGCCCGAACCCATATGGCTGCCTATGTATCCTTTCTTAAACGGGAATCAGGTCGAGCGTAGTTCACTTTACATCATAAAGAATTACACAAAGTAGCGCTTGAATGCATTGGAATTGATTGGCTTTGACTAGACTTCTCTGTCAATTTCTGCAAATATAAGAGCTTCTCTTGTCAATACTCGGTGAACCATGTATGGACCTTGCAAGTTGGGAGAGAATTTCCCTTTGACCTCATCTTGATGTAGAAAGATCTTCTTTAACACCAGTTGCGCGGTGTGAACTATCTCGACTTGACTCTTTTGTTGTAAGCTCTAGTCATTCTGCTCTGATAAAGCTGTCTGTGACATATTGAATTCATTATTTTCCCATCTGTAAGGGCTAGTTGCTCATAACGACTTTTTACCCACACTGCATCGCTGAGCGCAGCTTCTTGTATGATCCTTAAGGAAGGAATCTCTACTTCGGCAGGAATAACAGCTTCCGTACCATAAACTAGCAAGTAAGGGGTTGCCCTAGTTGATATACGAACTGGGGTGCGGTATCCCAGTAAGGCAAATGATAACTTTTCATGCCATTGTTTTTGCTTTTCTATCATCTTTCTCAATATCTTCTTGATGTTCTTGTTGGCGGCTTCTATAGCTCCATTCATCTGAAGTCTACAGGCTGTGGAATTTTTATGCTTGATTTTGAAAGTCTCGCACATGGCTTTCATCAGGTCACTGTAGAGATTGGAGCCATTATTGATGATGATTGACTCTGGAACTCCGAACCGACAAACAATACGATCGCAGACAAAGTCTACCACGACTTTCTTAGTCACTGCTTTGTAAGATGCTGCTTTGACCCATTTAGTGAAATAATCAATTGCTACCAAGATGAACTTGTGTCCATTCGAGGCGGTAGGCTCGATCGATCCAATGACGTCCATTCCCCAGGCGTAAAATGGCCATGGTGAGCTTGTTGCATTGAGCTCGTTTGGGGATACCTTTATCATATCTTCATGTACGTGACATCGGTAGCATTTTTGGACATACTGGATGCAGTTCGTTTCCATGGTCATCCAGAAATAACCAGCTCTGAGTATCTTTTTGTCCAAGACAAATCCATTCATATGTGGGCCACAAGTCCCGACATGTATCTCTTTGAGTAGTCTGGAGGCTTCCTTTGCATTGACACATCTCAATAATTCCAAGTCGGGAGTTCTCCTGTACAAGATTCCTCCACTGTGAAAGAAACTGTTGGACAATCTCCGAAGCGTGCGTTTTTGAGTTTGATTTGCAGGCTCTGGATACTCTCCCTTTGATAAATACTCCTTGATATCGTGGAACCATGGTTTTCCGTCCGCTTCCTCTTCGACATGAGCACAGTAGACCGGCTGGCTATGGATCTTCACCAGAATAGGGTCAATGAAGTACTTATTTGGATGATGTATCATGGATGATAAAGTGGCCAATGCATCGAAGAACTTGTTTCAAATTCTGGGGACGTGCCGAAATTCCATCTTCGTGAACCTCTTTCTCAATTCCTGCACATGGTGCAGATACGAAAGTATCTTGGAATTCTTCGTAGCCCATTTTCCTTGTACTTGGTGTACTAGCAAATCTGAGTCACCAATTACTGGCAGCTCCTAAGCATTCATGTCAATGGCCATGTTGAGCCCTAAGATGCAGGCTTCATATCCTGCCATATTGTTGGTGCAGGGGAATCTGAGTTTAGCAGATACCAAATAATGTTGACCAGTTTCTGATACCAGGACAACTCCAATGCCGACTCCTTTGAAATTTGTTGTTCCATTGAAGAACATTCTCCAACCGTCATAGGATTCTGAAATGTCTTCTCCTATGAATACACTTCTTCATCGGGAAAATACATTTTCAGGGGTTCGTATTCTCCATCCACGGGATTCTCGGCAAGATGGTCCGCCAATGCTTTTCCCTTGACCGCTTTATGAGTCACATAGATAATGTCGAACTCACTCAGCAGGATTTTCCACTTCGCCAGCTTGCTAGTTGGCATGGGCTTCTGAAATATGTACTTTAAGGGATCCATCCTTGATATGAGATATATCGTGTAGGCACAAAAGTAGTGCCTCAGCTTATGGATACTCTGGTTAGAGCACAGCAGGTACGCTCCAATAGAGAATATCGTGCTTAGTATGGAGTGAACTTCTTACTTAGATAATAGATAGCCTGTTCCTTTCTTCCTGTCTCATCATGCTGCCCCAGAACACAGCCGAAAGTTCCATCTAATACTGCAAGGTAGAGTAGTAAGGGTCTACTGGCTCGGGCGGGACCAAAACTGGTGGCTTTGACAAGTAATCCTTGATTCTGTCAAAAAAGTTTTGACAATCCTCGGTCCATTTAGTTGCAGCATCCTATTTTAACATCTTGAAGATCGGTTAACATATGACCATGGACTGGGCTATGAACCGGCTGATATAGTTAAGGCGCCCCAAGAAACTCATCACATCTTCTTGTTATTTGGCGGTGGTAATTCTTGGATGGCTTTGACTTTTGACGGATCCAATTCTATTCCTCGGCGGCTGACAATGAGCACAAGAAATTTTCTGGCAGGAACCTCGAATGCACATTTTGCGAGGTTTAATTTCAGGTTGTATTTTTGCAACCTGTTGAAGAACCTCCTCAGACCTGCTATATGGTCGGTGGCTTTCTTGGACTTGATAATGACGTCGTCCACATATACCTCGATCTCTTTATGTATCATGCCCTGGAAGATAGTGGTCATAGCCCTCATATAAGTGGCCCCAGCATTCTTTAAGCCGAATGGCACCATCTTATAACAGTAGACTCCCCGAGGTGTGATGAAATCCATTTTCTCAGCATCTTCTTCGTCCATCCAAATCTGATGGTATCCGGTAAAACAATCCACGAACGACTGAAGTTCATGCTTTGCATAATTGTGAATCAGGATGTGTATGTTTGGAAGGGGGAAATCATCCTTTGGACTGGCCCGATTGAGATCCCGGTAGTCGACACAGACCCTAACTTTTCTTTCTTTCTTGGGTACTGGCATGACGTTGGCTAACCATGTTGGATATTCAACTACCCTGAGGACCTTGGCATTGATTTGCTTGTTAACTTCTTCTTTGATTTTAAAACTTATACCAGGCTTGAACTATCTGAACTTCTGTTTTACCGGCGGGCACATTGGATTGGTCGGCAACTTGTGAGCCACAATGGATGTACTTAGACCAGTCATGTCGTCGTACGTCCATGAAAATCTATCCTATACTCTTTCAAGAATTGGGTGTATTCCTTTTTCTATGATGGTGACAAATGGATGTTGATGCGAGTTTCTTTGATAGTCTTTGAATCTCCCAAGTTGACTACCTCAGTTTCGTCTAGGTTGGATTTAGGTCTGTTCTCGAAATCCTCAAATACTCTGACAATTTCATCGGGTATGACATCCTCTTCTTCTGAATCACTGTCCTTTTGTTGTGTTGTCTCATTGCATGTCACAGTCATTGGTTTATCAGGACAGGAAATAGTAATACTGTATAGATAAAAGTAATGAGAGAAAAATCATACTAAATAAATACTGATTCGTTGAAATGTGAAAGCGATTTTGATAATTTAAACAAACAATTTTGGAACATCGGGATTTTATTGGGAAAAAAATGTGAAAAGAAAATCATTAGCAAAAATGAAATAAATAACGATGTTCAGCCTTGCTACCCCGGGACTCGTCGAGCCCTGGATGATCTGACGGTCCAATTCTTGAGGAATGATCCCTTGCTCACATCTTGGCTGGTAGGGCCTTCCTCTTCCTCCTCCTCAACAATAACACAACAGTCCATGCCTTCGTCTTCCAGGAATAAATTCTTCAGAGCTGTTAGAGTTTCTTCTTCTTCTCATCCCCATAAGATATCAGCTTGCTGGAAAGTCTGCTCCAAATGTGGTATGGACCGCGCCATGGTGGTGATCAGTCTTTGTACTCCTTCCAAGTGTATTTGTATCCCAGCCCAAAAGTGGTGCCATGGTGCTTCAATTGTATTGGTTTGGAAATCCCCTGAATATTCTTACCGAGCCTTTGCCAGGCTTGTACCCGCTCTAGTTCAATATTCTTTCGATATTACTATCCCACCACTTATCCTTCTCTATTGTGTTGACGCCCTCGATGTGATGATAGGTTTCGCCACCCAGCCTTCTTCTACCTTCACCCATCGGGATGGTCTGGGAGCGGATTGTTGCAGACATTGGGAGTAGCTTCCTTTGTTTGGATGACCTTATTATCAATCAGAGACTGGATTTTATCCTTAAGTGAATGGTATTCTTCAATTATATGCCCCTTCATGCCGGAATGGTATGTACATGTTTTATTTGGGTTGGCCCACTGGGATGGATATTCAGGTTTACAGTAGGGATAGGAGTAACATAACCAGTAGCTTTCAGTCTTTCATATAGCTAGTCAATAGGCTCAGGAATGGCAGTATATTATTTAGGTGGCCTGCGGTCAAAGTTGGGTCGATGTCAAGGGAAGTTTTGGTGAGCAGGGGGTGATTGGAAGTGAGATGGTTGAGAATTGTAAACATGTAAATAGGAGCTGGTTGGGAATATCTGGGAGAACAAGGCTGGTAGGTAGGTGGTGGAGATGACTGATATGTTGTTGGAGGTGCTGACTGATATGTGGGCGGGGGTGCTTGGTAGGTGAGTGGGGAGGTTCGATATGTCAGTGGGGATTTAGGTCCTAGTGCAACCACTACGACCCCTACATCTTTCTTTTTGGATATGCCGCCAGACTATACGGCCTTGCTCATGGCCTGTAATGCTTCAAAATTGGTAACCATTCCACTTTTAATACCTTCTTCGGTTCTCTCACCTAACCTGATGATGTGAGAGAATTTGTGGTTTTCAATCACCATCAGCCGCTCATAATACTGCGGGTCTTATGACCGGACAAAGAATTTGTTCATTTGTTTTTCGTCTAGGGAAGGCCTGACCTTAGCTGCTTCAGATCTCCACCGAGTGGCATACTCGCGAAAAGTTTTGGTAGGCTTCGTCTTAAGATTCTGAATATAGAGCACATCTGGCGCATTCTCTATATTGAACCTGAACCATTCCATGAAGTCTTATGCTATGTTTACCCAGTTATACCACTTGTTAGGGTCTTGGCTGATGTACCAAGACAAAGCATCTCCTGTGAGGATTCTCATGAACAATTTCATGTGAATCTTCTCGTCTCTTCCTACTCCAACCAATTTATCAAAATAGGTCCTCAGATTGACCCTAGGATCACATGTACTATCGAACATCTCGAACTTAGAAGGTTTGTATCCCTCTGGTAGTTCAACATCAGGCTGTATTCAGAGATCTTCATAGTTCACCCCTTCAACTCCTTTACTTCCTTCAACACGTTGAACTCGGTTAGTCAGCTTCTTGAGTTCTTCGGCCAAATTCTTGATAAGTCAATCCTTCTAACTGGATTCAGGTATGTATGAAATGGGTTGGGTGGAGTGAGGTAGAGTCCCCACGTATATGGGTTGTTGTAATGGCCTGGTGCATGGGTATAAAGGTGGTCATTTTTTGAGTTTTGTGGCTCGGGGACGATCAGTAGGGTGTTTCTCGGAGTGTGGCAAGCATTGTATTATGGTGGAATAGTTGGATTTTTCGGTGTAGTTGTGTGGTGATGATTTGCGAGAGGATTTGTTTGTTTGAGGTATTCTGAGGAGGTATGGGGTTTTGGGTGTTCAGATGATTGACATCTGGAACACTAAGTGAGAAGGACAGGTTCGCCAAGTTTCGCACATATTCAAGCTCCCCTTGGAGTTTCAATAACCTTTGCTCGAGCTGTGTCATAGCATCATTCTGAACTTGAGTACCTTGATTGCCAGGATCTTCTATCCATTCAGCTGTCATTGTGTTTTTCTTTCTGATATTGCTCAAATATTCCATTTTTCCTTTGCCTTTGCCTTTAAGTGGACTAGAAGAAGGAGGAGGTGGAGGGCCCCTGGATCTTGTGTGATATGATGATGATTCTATAATGCACGAACCAACCTTTGGGGAGGGGAATAATCAAAAGAAAGACAACAAAACAAAAGGTAGCCAAGTCAGTGAGGATCATGAGAAAACATTGCAGTATTTAAACACATAGTGCAGGAATATAAAAGTGTGTCCTAATTTGGGAGCCTCGTTGTGCCGAGGTAGGCCTAGCGACAAGTTGATTTGGAGAACTTAGATGCCAAAATGCCTCATTTCATAGAACTTAGATGCCAAAATGCCTCATTTCATTAATGTAAAACTAGACGAATCCAAAACGACACTAAAATAATAAGCAGGAAATAAAGTCACTAATGCCATTGGCCTTATTACATTGATAAAAATGTAAAAAAAAAAAATCCTATCCTACTTGGTACCAGAAGGACCTTCGCCAGACTCAGGATCCTTGATCCCATCGAACAAGTTCCCTAGCTCACGCATTCCAGGCAGATTTCTTAACATGTTTCTTATCACTGGAGGAAAGGTCTTCCCACCAGTTCAGGAGCTTTGGATGGATATTGCTGACCATTCCCAATCTGGGGACTTCGTGCCTCAAATTTCTACAAGACAAACATAGTTAGGCCCTTACGCCCCACCAGACTCGACTATTTATACTGTTATGATTAGCATGCAAGCATTTCGTTACATCTCGCATTTTCATACGTTAAAAAGTTTCTTCTTCAATTAATTGATGTACACTCAGGGATAAGATCATCTTGATGTTAATGTATTTATGCTATTTATAACAAGCGATAAGTAAATGTCGTGAAGGATAAAGGGTGCACAAATTAAAGAAAATGAGTTTCGTTAAAGGTGGCCAATTTGGGATAAAATACGGGTCGAACGATAATACCCGATGATTATAAACTAGTACCATGCAAGGTACCATATGACCACGGTAGTATGATGTAAAAAGTAATATTACAAATAAGTAGAATTTTAAGTAATTTGAGATAATTTTTAAATTATGCGGGCAATTGATTAATTAAAGGATAATGGGACATGATCCAGTTAACTAATAAGTGGATAAAAATTTATGAAATTACACCTCCCCAAAACGTGGCACAAAGCCACAATAGCTAAGAATGACTCTTAGTCATTTATGCCATGTGGATACTTATAGTCACATTAAAATTTAACTAACATAAGACTTGAATATAAGTCTTATCTATCATTCCTTCTTAGGTTCAAAGACATTAGAGAGCAGAAGCAATTCCTTCAAAAAGTTCAAATACGTTAGAGAGCAGAAGCTAATACATTTCATAACTCATTTTGATATATCATCTTTCTTTACAAAAAACGTTAGAAACAAAAGCTAATTTTCTTTCCAAAAAAAGTACTTCAGCAAAATTCCATCAAAACTTTGCGGTTACAAAAGAGTACGGTGCAATATTCGCCAAGAATATTATACGGAGTTTTACCTACCACAGGTACGTTAAGGCCATCCCTTCTTTCTTTTGTCAGGGTCCAAATTATACAGAAAAAAAACGAGCAAACGCATGGTTTCCATAAATTACTCTATTCATAGAAATACTAGGGGTATCTATATTCTTGATTTCCCAATGTGAATTATTATTATCTTCTGTTCATGGGTCTCAGAATAACACGCAGTTGAAAAAGTTTATCCGGAAGGAATATTGAGATTATTACGTATTTTTCATGCATTTCACTCATTTATACATGTGCATTCACCCATGACCAGATGGTGTTATATACGCGTATATATGTAAATATATGTATATGGGATATGTGAAAAGGTTACGGCATTATATACGCACCACCACCTGATCAACTGGTATATGATGATGATGTTGCTCACCGTGGCTGAAATATAATTCAAACGGCGTTATATACGCGTATATATGTATGTATATTCAAACCGCGTTATATACGCGTATATATGTATGTATATTCAAACGGCATTATATACGCGTATATATGTATGTATCTATATGTATATGAGATATGGGAATGGTTATGGCGTTATATACGCACCACCACCTGATCAGCTGGTATACGATGATGATTTTGCCCACAGTGGCCGATATGATATGATGGGATGCCCTCAGAGGCTGATGATGTTATGAAACATATACCTATGCACGACATGACATTCATACGCATATGCATGATGCTAAAAGTGATTTATTATTACAGAGTTATCCAGACATACAGGTTGAGTCAATTACTCTATATCTCTTCCATGTTTCTTATGTATTTATTTATTTGCCTTACATACTCAGTACATTATTCAACTGATGTCCCTTTTGCCTGGGGACGCTGCGTTTCATGCTCGCAGGTGCAGGTAGGCGAACTGACAGTCCCCCTTCTTAGGATCCCTGATCAGTGAGAGTTGGAGTGCTCCACTTTATCCTGAGCTACTTTTGATTTTGGTAGGATACGTTTGTATATAGATATATATGGGTATGACGTGGCTCAGACCCATCTTTATACAATTATGTTTCTATTAGAGTTCTGTAGATAGTATGTCTAGTTGGATAGTATGTGGCCTTGCCGGCTTCCAGTTTTGAGATATATAGTTGTCTATAGCTGCCTTGTCGGCTCATCCTACGTATGTGGTACGTATATGTATGTATGCCTTTTTGTGCAGATTTCCTTCATGTATAATGTTCTCGTAATTCAGCAGATGTTATTCAGGTTCATATTTTAGACGCATGTTTAGGGGTCTTTGACAGGCAGGACTCAGGAACCCGTCGCGGCCCATCGGTTTGGGTCGTCACAGAAGTAGTATCAGAGCAGTAGTATCCTAGGGTTGTCTATAGACCGTGTCTAGTAGGGTCTTGTTTATGGGTGTGCCGTGCACCACACTTATAAACAGGAGGCTATAGGACATATAAGATGTTATACTCTCTTTTTATCTCAGATCGTGCAATACAAGAATTCATGTTCCTAACGATACATTATATTGTCAGCAATGCCCCCAAAGAGTATGGCCACCCAGAAGGGAAAGTCCGTGGCTGGTGAGACTACTAGTCAAGCGCCACGAGTTACCAGGGCTTGGGGAGATTCTCATGGCGAGGTTCCATCTCAGACTTCACATACCCCGCCTTTTCCAGAAGAGCTCTGAAGGGCACCAGCTTCAGCGCCCGCCCCTGTACATTTAGCACCTCAATCGGATGCGCCGGGTCAGGAGATGAGAGATGTTGTTCATTTATTGACCCGATTAGTAGCCGCACAAGCTCAGCATCAGGAAACAGGTATCGGTCGCGCATACAGGTCTGTGAATGCGAGGGTTTGTGACTTTATTAATTTAGACCCTCAGGTATTCACTAGATCAGACTCGAATGAGGACCCTCAGGTATTTATTGATAGAGTGCATAGGACGTTATGGGTAATGAAGGCCACTGTGATTGAGTCAGTTGAGCTAGCTGCCTATAGACTCTGAGATGTTGCAGTTAATTGGTAGGAGTCTTGGGAATTGTCTAGAGGTGAGAATGCCCCTCCAGCGGTATGGCAGGAGTTTACAGAAGCTTTTCTTTGTCATTATCTTGCACAAGAGCTTAGGTGAGCCAGAGTTGATAGGTTTTTGACCCTTCGGCAGGTAACATGAGTGTTCGAGAGTACAGTCTTCAGTTTTATTCGTTTTCTAGGTATGCTCCCACTATTGTACCTACGACGGAGGATCAGGTTCATTGGTTCGTGATGGGATTAGAGCCTCACTTGCTTAACGATTGTATGTCTATTTCACTTCATCCAGACCTGGATATTTCTCGTATGCAGGCATATGCTCAGGGTGTAGAGGAGTGTAAACAGAAATAGAG
This sequence comes from Nicotiana paniculata, assembly GCA_005239505.1. Taxonomy (NCBI): domain Eukaryota; kingdom Viridiplantae; phylum Streptophyta; class Magnoliopsida; order Solanales; family Solanaceae; genus Nicotiana; species Nicotiana paniculata. The sequence goes on from ML332135.1 coordinate 34,473, forward strand.
GGCCGACCGTGAGCATGATAGGGCCCAGAAAGAGAGTGAGGTCTTCGGGTCCTTCTGGTGAGTTTTGAGGTGGTCAGAGGTAGCAGTATTCGAGATATCCATCCTAGTCCTCGGCTAGCGTGCCCCCTCAGTTTGGCGGTAAGAGATTTGATCGTTCTACATATTCAGGGCCTGGTCAGAATTTTAGGGCCTCAAGTTCTCAGTATAGGGGTGAGTCAAATCAGATGACGCCACCCTTGCTACGATGTACTCAATATGGTAAGCATCATACCGGAAAGTGCCGTATGGGATTAGGTGTTTGTTATACTTGTGGTTATCCGGGCCACGTTATGAGGGAATGTCTGATGAGAGGTGATGTAAACGTAGCTCAGCCAGCGAGATCTGTGGTTGGATCATCATCATCAGTACACCCCCCTAGGCAAGGCCCCCATGCACCAATGAGTCGTGGTAGAGGCAGAGGCGGAGCATCTAGCTCGAGCAGCCATCAGAATCGTATTTATGCATTGGCAGGACGACAGGACCAAGAGTCATCTCCTGATGTTGTTACAGGTATATTATCAGTCTCTTTTTATTAAGTATATGCACTGATTGATCCAGGTTCCAACTTATCATACGTTACTCCATTGGTTACTAGTAAGTTTGAAATAAAACCTGAGTTGGTTAAACCTTTTGAGGTATCTACACTTGTTGGGGACTCAGTGAAAGTTAAGCAGGTATATAGGGGTTGTATAATAATAGTTCATGGTCGACCTACCGTAGAAGACTTAATCGTGTTAGATATGGTAGAATTTGATGTTATAATGGGTATGGATTGGTTGGCTTCTTGTCATACCAACGTTGATTGTAGATCAAAGATAGTCCGATTTTGATTTTCGGGGGAGCCTGTTTTGGAGTGGAAAGGTAACACAGCATCGCCAAGGGGTAGATTTATTTCCTATCTCAAGGCAAGGAAGATGATCAGAAAGGGATGTATTTATCACTTATTTCGGGTTCAGGATGTGGAAGTAGAGTCACCAACCATTCAGTCCGTCCCTGTGGTAAATGAGTTTCCAGATATCTTTCCTGATGAACTTCCAGGTCTCCCGCCAGAGCGAGAAATTGAGTTTTCTATTGACCTACTACCAGATACTCACCCAATATCTATTCCTCCCTATAGAATGGCCCCCGTAGAGCTAAAAGAGTTGAAAGAACAACTAAAGAACTTACTTGAAAAAGGTTTTATCAGACCCAGTACGTCATCGTGGGGAGCACCTGTGTTGTTTGTAAGGAAGAAAGATGGTTCCTTACGAATGTATATTGATTATAGGAAACTGAATAAGGTTATGATCAAGAATAAGTACCCGCTCCCAAGGATTGATGACTTATTTGATCAGTTGCAAGGTGCCAAGTGCTTTTCAAAGATAGACTTGAGGTCCGGGTACCATCAGGTAAGGGTTAAGGATGAAGATATTCCGAAGACAGCATTCTGGACTAGATATGGGCACTTTGAGTTTCGGGTTATGTCGTTCGATCTAACCAATGCCCCAACAGTATTCATGGATTTGATGAACCGTGTGTTCAGGCCTTTCTTAGTTCTGTTTGTAATTGTATTTATTGACGATATATTGGTATATTCTCGTTCAGAGGATGAGCATGCTGGTCATCTACATACTGTGCTCAGAGTTCTGTAAGAAAGGAAGTTGTATGCAAAATTTTCTAAGTGTGAATTCTGGTTGAACTCTGTAACTTTCCTTGGGCATATCATTTTGGATGAAGGTATCCAGGTGGATACACAAAAGATTGAGGTAGTAAAGACTTGTCCTAGGCCCACAACACCGACGGAGGTTCGTAGCTTTCTTGGATTGGCGGGTTATTACAGGAGATTTGTGGAAGGACTTTCTTCCCTTTCAGCACCTTTAACAAAGTTGACTCAGAAGGGAGAAAAGTTTCAATGGACTGATGCTTGTGAACGGGATTTCTAGGCATTAAAGGACAAGTTAACTTCAACACCGGTTCTAACGCTCCCAGAAGGGACCAATGGTTATAGAAAATTTGGTTATGTTTTCTATTGTGATGCTTCAGACATTGGATTGGGTTGCGTGTTGATGCAGTATGGTAAGGTTGTGACTTATGCTTCTAGACAACTAAGAAAGCACGAGAAGAACTACCCGACCCATGATTTAGAATTAGCTGCGGTGATTCATGCACTAAAGATGTGGAGGCACTACTTGTATGGCATTAATGTTGATATCTATATGGATCATAAGAGCCTCCAGTACATCTTCAAGACAAAGTAATTGAATCTACGTCAAAGGGGATGGTTGGAGCTACTTAAATACTATGACGTTGAAATTTTATACCATCCGGGGAAGGCGAATGTAGTAGCTGACGCCCTCAGCCGTAGATCTATGGGTAGCCTGTCGTATTTGCATCTAGAAAAGAGGGAAATAGCTCGTGAGGTTCATCAACTAGATAGTCTTGGAGTTTGTGTTGACCCAAGTCACTGCATAGTTTTGAAGATTGACAAATGTCTGACTAGTTGAACCAGGTCCATCAGAGCACACATACTTGACCTGACGCGTTTGCACACAAACCTTATATGCATAGGAGATGAACGCGATTTTGAACCTGGTTTAATGAACAAGGAGAGTATCTTCTAATGCGATAAGGTTGAAAATTTATGAGAGAATAGAATTTGAATTCAACAAGGACAGAAACGAAGGAAGGAAGTTGAGTTTGATAAGAACTTGTTCTCCCAGGTAGAACCGAACCAGAACTCGACTAACTTTATAAATAATTGAAGCATTCTTGCTTGAAGTGATAACGCACAAAAGCTGAAGTGAATCAAAATCTAAAAGCAAAGTTCCCAGAGTTATTTTGCTAGCAGAATCATTGTGCGATTTAAAGGCTACGATTCAATTAGAAGAACTAGTTCCATCTGATTCATTATTGAGTCTAGTTGATTTGTAGTAGGAGTTTTAATATTGTATCTTTTCAGATTTCATAGAAGCAATTGTAGTGGGTACGCATTGTTCAAGTTAGAGTAAATTTGAAGCTTGTAGAAATTAGCTAGGGGCTAGTTACTACAAAGGGATTAGAGTTAGTCCTAGGATTACAAAAGAGTTTATTTTGTGAGTCCGTTTGGCTCAAAGTTTATAGTGAAGTGTTTGAGAAAATCCTATTGATGAGTAGGTCGTGGTTTTTTCACCTTTTGAGCCAGGTGTTTTTCACGTAAAAATCTCTGTATTTTTACTTTACTGCTTCTAATATTCCGCAACAGTAGAAGTAAGTACATCAAGAAGAACCAGGTTCTTCCAGTTAGAAAGCACTCAAAAAATTGGGTATCTCACAATTAACTTATATAATTGTGTGGTATTGACGTCTAAAACATCAATTGATATCACAACAGGTTATCCTTGAAAGGGTAACACCTTGGAGAAGATCAAGATGAGTGCACCACCTAGAAATTGGGAAGGTCACTCAACTGCAAGGCAACCCAGTATTACTCTTGGTGGAAATCTAGGATGAAGGATTACCTGATTGGAGAAGACTATGAACTCTGGGACATAGTCACTAATGGTCCTCTAGCTACCATGATGAAGACTGCTGAAGGTATAGATATACCAAATACTAGAGTTGATTGAACTGCTGAGGATCTGAAGAAATGGGAGAAGAATGCAAAGGCCAAAAAGTGGATAGTATGTGGACTAGGTCCAGACGAGTACAGCAGAATACAAAGTTGCACCACTGCCGAAGAGATCTAGGATACCTTGCAAGTAGCCCATGAAGGAACACCTCAGGTAAAAAGGTCAAGAGGTACTCTACTATACTCTCAGTATGAAAACTTCACTATGAAAGAAGGAGAGACTATACAAGAGATGTACACAAGGTTCACAACCTTAACTAATGAACTGAAGTCTCTTGGAAGAGTCATTATTGAAGAGGACATGGTTGAGAAGATACTAACAAGGGTCTTGCCTATTTCCTAGGAAAGAAAAATCACTGCTATCCAGGAATCCAAAAATGTGGCAACCCTGAGATTAGATGAGCTGATTGGAAACCTCACTGCCTATGAACTGAGAAGACAAACAATAAAGATGGATGGTCCAAAGAAGGAGAGGATTCTAGCATTAAGAATCACTGAAGGAGCAAATCTGGAGGATGATGATATGGCCATGATCACCAAAGAATTAAGAAACTTTCTCATGAGGAAGAAGGGCATCTCTAGAGGAGGAAACTACAACAAAACAAAATCCCCAGAAAGGTCAACCAGGGGGGATGCTATAAATATGGTAAGACTGACCATGTCATCAAAAACTGTCCTCAGTGGGAATTAGAATGGAAGAAGGAGATATATTAAAGAAGGAACAGGAAGAAGGAATAGGTCCAACCCAAGAAAACCATAACAAAGGCTATGGTTGCTGATTGGGGGAAAAGTTCAGATGAGGAATCAGAAGATGGGAAGACTGAAGATCAGGCGCTCATGACAATTGAAGAATCTGATGATTAACCTGCTTACCTACAAGATTATTTTGCAGGGAAAAAGAATGAATAACATCTATGTCATAGACTTGTCAACACTGTCTGAAAATGAACTCACTTGCCTAAGTGTGTTGGACAGTGATCCCTTCCTGTGGCACAAACGACTTGGTCATGCGAGTCTAACTCAGCTTAAAAAACTAGTCTCTAAGGACATAGTGGTAGGACTTCCTAACATTAAAATTAAGGAGGACAAAGTTTGTGAGGCATGTGCCAGGGAGAATAAGTTAAGGTCTTCTTTCAAAAGTAATAAAATAGGTCAGTAGCACCAGGACGTTGGAACTGGTTCATATGGATCTATGTGGTCCTATGAGAACTCTGAGTAGAGATGGTAAGAGATATGTGATGGTGCTAGTTTATGATTATTCAAGGTTCACTTGGACCTTATTCCTGGAATTCAAGGATGAAGCATTTTATATGTTCACCTCATTTGTCAAGAAAACTCAAAATTAATTAGGACATCAACTAGCATCAATAAGATCTGACCATGGTACTAAATTTGAGAATTCTAAGTTTGCTGAGTTCTGTGAGGAACATGGTATTAATCATAACTTTTCTGCTTCTAGAACCCCACATCAAAATGGGATTGTTGAAAGGAAAAATAGAACTCTTGAAGATATGAAAAGAACCATGCTTCTATCTAGCAAACTACCTCACAACTTCTGGGCTGAAGCAATAAACACTGCTTGTTACATAATCATTAGGTGCATGACCAGACCTCTGGTAGAGAAAACTCCCTATGAATTACTTAAAGGGAGAAAGCCCAACATATCCCACTTTAGGGCTTTTGGATGCAAGTGTTTTGTGCATAATAATGGCAAAGATTCCCTAGGAAAATTTGACCTCAGAAGTGATGAGGTAGTAATCTTGGGATATTCATCACATAGAAAAGCTTATAAAGTGTATAATAAAAGAACTATGTGTGTAGAAGAAAGTATAAATGTTGTCATTGATGAAACTAAAAATCTTGCTGAGAGACAGGAACCTGAAGACGAGGAGCTTGGACTGGTAAGAAGCAGTGATCACATTGAAGCAAGCATGGAAGGTGGAACAGGTGATGGACCAGGTTCAACTACCCCAAACATCATGATAGGGGGAATTCAACATATGCATCCTAGCCCTGATCCTGCTCCACAGCAACAAGACACCATGGAATCGTCTAGGAATGAACATCTGGTACTTAAACCACATATATATATCAGAGTTCTCACCCTTTTTAGAACATCATAACATATTTAGCATCCAGAATCAAAACAAGATCATCCTTGAAAAATCTGTGTGCATTTGATGCCTTTCTATCCATGATCGAACCAAAGAACATTGGGGAAGCCCTACAAGATGCTGATTGGGTAAATGCCATGCAAGAAGAGCTGAATCAGTTTGAAAAATGTCAAGTATGGCATTTGGTACCTAGGCCACTAGACAAATCAGTGATTGGCACCAAGTGGGTCTTCAGGAACAAACTCGATGAGGATGGAACTGTTACAAGGAATAAGGCAAGATTAGTTATTCAAGAGTATAGTCAAGAAGAAGGAATTGATTATGATGAGACCTTTTCCCCTGTGGCAAGACTGGAGGCAATCAGACTTCTTATAGCATTTGCTGCACACATGAAATTCACTCTAGATCAGATGGATGTTAAGAGTGTCTTTCTCAATGGCTATCTGAAGGAAGATGTATTTGTCAAGCAGCCTCCAGGTTTTGAAAGCAAGGATTCACCTGACCACGTATACAAACTTGAAAAGGCTCTATATGGTCTCAAACAAGCACCAAGAGCATGGTACGAACGATTATCAAAATTCCTGCTAGAACATGGGTACAAGCGAGGCCAAATTGATAGTACCTTGTTCTTAAGGGAAAAGGCAAGGATCTCCTGGTTGTGCAAATATATGTGGATGATATTATATTTGGGGCGACTTCTGAAAAACTGAGCAATAAATTTGCTATGCTAATAGGAAATGAGTTTGAGATGAGTATGATGGGTGAGCTAAACTTTTTCTTAGGCTTGAAAATTAAGCAAAACCCAAATGGAACAATGATCCACCAACAAAAGTATGTGAAAGAATTGCTCAAGAAGTTTAAAATGGAAGACTCAAAAGAAATAGACACTCNCTGGTTCATCTGTTGATCAGAAGCTATAAAGAGGGATGATTGGGTCTCTATTATATCTCACTGCCAGCAGACCTGATATTATGTTTAACGTGGGACTGTGTGCTAGGTTTCAGGCAAATCCAAAGGAGTCCCACCTCACTGCAATAAAGAGAATTTTGAGATATTTGAAAGGCACCATTGATTTGTGCCTTTGGTATCCTAAAGGTAGTAATTTTGATCTTGTAGGATATGTTGATGCTGATTATGCAGTATTCCTGGTTGACAGGAAAATTACTTCATATATGGCTCACTTTCTGGGTTCATGCCTTGTGTCTTGGGCTACCAAGAAACAAAATTCAGTAGCCATGTCTACTGCTGAGGCTGAATATGTGGTTGCAGCCTCCTGCTGTGCTCAGTTGCTATGGATCAAGCAACAACTCATAGACTTTGGTATAGATGTGGGATGCATTCCTATTTTTTGTGACAACACTAGTGCAATTAGTATGACGAAGAACCCGGTTCATCATAAGAGAACTAAGCACATAGAATTTAGGCACCACTTCCTGAGGGATAGCTATGAAAAAGGAATGATCTCAATTGGATTTTGTGCTACTGATCAACAAATTGCAGATATATTTACTAAAGCACTGAGTAGGGAGCATTTTGATAGAAACAGGCTTGAATTAGGGATGATTAAAATCACTTGATTGAAAAAATAAAACATGAAAAAAATGAAAAAATTGGCTAGAAAAGTCTGAAACTGGTGTAAATAATCAGATTAACAATTACTCAGTCTCATATTGTAAAAGGTATACTCTTATGCCATGTTTTGGTATGACTCACTGATCACTAATTAAATTTTTTCTATCTTTGCAAATTGAGGCTTGATCAAGAGGATTCTGAAATGATGAACCTGGTTCATCATGCTGGTTCATATGAAAGGCGAGGTATGTGTTCTATACTCTGCACACTTTAAAATACTAATAATTAAATCATGAGCAGAACTCTGCCCAAACTCAAAATCTTTTCAAAGCCTATCCATTTGACTTTGAACCAGTTCTGTTTTAACAAGAATCCTCACCAAATTAAAATACCTAGATTCTAGGGAAGCCTTAACCGTCAATTCAAAACTAAAAGTTCATTTAAGACATCCCCTCCCTTAAAAAACCATTCCCAAATTTTTTATGAATCGGGTAACATCTTTCCCAAACCATTCTTTTAAGATCATCTCTGATGTTGCTGAAAAACTTAGAAAACAGGTTCATACTGGTTGGGTCTGTGAAGGATGTGGAACTGCCAGAGACGAGAATAAGAGGTGGTAAAAAACAAAATTAAAAAGGAAAAAGAGAGAGAGGGGGTAAGGAGTGAAGAGAGGGGAATGGGGCAAGAATCTGTAAAATTGGCTATTTGTGGTGTTGAGCCAGAATATGAGGAAGAAAGTAGCAAGAACACATGGGGAAGTGAATCAGGAGAAACCGCTGAAGGGTTAGTAAATTTAGGAAAGGCATAGATGAACCTGGTTCATCTACTTAGGAAACCCTGGCAGATTTTCTGAAAATGTTAGGCGATAATTACAATCCAAAGAAGAAAAGAACTCCTAAAGCTCAAACGTCTGGAACAACAAGAGAAAGTAAGAAAAAAAAAAGATGCTCCTTCTAAGACTTTAAATATTTCTCTTCCAGGAGGAAGAACTACAAGGAGCAAGGTAAAGCAAAGTGAGGATGAGTTGAAGAGAGCTTTTAGAGGAGAGTAAGAAGAAAAGAGTGGAAAAAGGAAAAGAAAAGGTTTTTGAGCCTATTGAGGCTGTTGAAGTGGACGAGATGTGCCTGGTCCATCAAAGTGAAAAAGTGGCAGAGGTAGACGTTCAGACCCCTAAGCTCAAGAAATCCAAGACTTCCTCAAAGAAGTCTTCATCTGTTTCTAAGTCTGTTGAACCATCCATCTTGGCTAAATGAACCAGGTCTGCAGTTTTGCCAAGCCTTAATTTCCTAGCCTACCTAAAACTTTCAGTGACCCAGATTCAGAATTTTTGTTTGTTCCTCATGTTTTAACTATTTTTGTTTTATTTTTTGGATTGTGACAGAATAGTATTCACTCTATCAATGAAATCTAATGCTTTTTGCTCTGATTCAGTATCTCTATTTTTGATAGTTTGAATTCTTAGTTGATTATTGATGATTAATCTATGATTGCATATACAGTTGCCTCAATGGCCATGAGTAATTGTTAACAAATCTAGTAAGTTTATCATTTTGCAACTTTTCGATGATGGCAAAAGGGGGAAGATATGTGGATTTTTCAAAATTTCAAATAGTTGTGATATATATAACCTAATGAACCTGGTTTCTCCATGATAAATGCTTAAAGCCATACAAAGTGTTTGAAGTTTATACAGGGTTAAGCACAGAGTTTGTCATCATCAAAAAGGGGGAATTTGTTGACCCAAGTCACTGCATAGTTTTGAAGATTGACAAATGTCTGACCAGTTGAACCAGGTCCATCAGAGCACACATACTTGACCTGACGCATTGGCAGACAAACCTTATATGCATAGGAGATGAATGTGATTGTGAACCTTGTTTAATTAACAAGGAGAGTATATTCTAATGCGAAAAGGTTGTAAATTGATGAGAGAATAGAAGTTGAATTCAGCAAGGACAGAAATGAAGGAAGGAAGTTGAGTTTGATAAGAACTTGTTCTCCTAGGTAGAATTGGACCAGAACTCAACTGACTTTATAAATAATTGAAGCATTCTTGCTTGAAGTGATAACGCACAAAAGCTGAAGTCAATCAAAATCTGAAAGCAAAGTTCCCAGAGTTATTTTGCTAGCAGAATCATTGTGCGATTCAAAGGCTACATTTCAACTAGAAGAACCAGTTCCATCTGATTAATTATTGAGTCTAGTTGATTGTAGTAGGAGTTTTAATATTGTATCTTTTCAGCTTTCATAGAAGCAATTGTAATAGATACGTGTTGTTAAAGTTAGAGTTAACTTGAAGCTTGTATAAATTAGCCAGGGGCTAGTTACTACAAAGGGATTAGAGTTAGTCCTAGGATTACAAAAGAGTTTATTTTGTAAGTCTGTTTGGCTCAGATTTTTTAGTGAAGTGTTTGAGAAAATCCTACTGAGGAGTAGGTCGTGGTTTCTTCACCATTTGAGCCAGGTGTTTTCCACGTAAAAATCTCTATGTTCTTACTTTACTGCTTTTAATATTCTGCAACAGTGGAAGTAAGTACATCAAGAAGAACCAGGTTCTTCCAGTTAGACAACACTCGAAAAATTGGGTATCTCACAATTAACTTATATAATTGTGTGGTATTGACGTTAAAACATCAGTTTTGTTACTGGATTCAGGTGATATTGGAATTACTATTCAAGATACGGCAACATCCTCTTTCGTAAGTGAAGTAAAGGAACGCCAGAGTCATCAGAAGTCATATTCGGATCTGCGGCGACGAGATTTAGAGTTCAGGGGTGATGACTGGGTATTCATAAAGGTGTCACCTATGAAGGGTGTGATGAGCTTTTGCAAGAAAGTAAAACTTAGCCCACGATATATTGGGCCTTATAGGATCATTCAGAGAGTTGGCCAAGTAGCTTATGAGTTAGAATTGCCCTCAGAGTTGGAGTCCCTTCATCCAGGTTTTCACGTATCAATGTTACGGAAGTGCATTGGCGATCCTACCCGAGTGGTGCCCACAAATGATGTACAGATTATAGAGGACTTATCATATGAGGAAATTCCTGTTGCTATCCTAGACCGACAAATCTGCAAGCTACGGAATAAGGAGGTAGCCTCCGTGAAAGTACTTTGGAGGAACAACAATGTGGAAGAAATGACTTGGGAGATCGAGGAAGACATGAAGTCTAGATATCCCTACCTATTTCCTCTTCCAAAGAAGGGTCCGACTGAGACGTCACAACTTCAAGGTGCGTGTACGAACTTTTGTGCTAGCTATTGTTATTGGTCATGTGAGGCCATCGTCATTATTAATGATTGTGGTCCTATATGGCATTAAATTACTGGGTTTCTACAAGAAGAGTTTGTAGTAGCGTTGATACAAGGGTGACTCTACCAAGGTTATATAAATCCCGAAAGGTTAAACATTCGAGGACGAATGTTTCTAAGGGGGAAGGATGTTACATCTCGCATTTTCATACGTTAAAAAGTTTCTTCTTCAGTTCATTGACGTAGACTCAGGGATAAGATCATCTTGATGTTAACGTATTTATGCTATTTATAACAAACGATAAATAAGTGTCGTGAAGGATAAATGGTAAACAAATTAAAGAAAACGAGTTTCGTTGAAGGTGGACAATTTGGGATAAAATACGGGTTGAACGATAATACCCGATGATTATGAACTAGTACCACGCAAGGTATCATATGACCACGGTAGTATGATGTAAAACGTAATATTAAAAATAAGTAGAAATTTAAGTAATTTGAGACAATTTTTAAATTATGCGGGTATTTGATTAATTACCGGATAACGGGACATGATCCAGTTAACTAATAATTGGATAAAAATTTATGAAATTACACCTCCCCAAAACGTGGCACAAAGCCACAATGGCTAAGAGTGACTCTTAGTCATTTATGCCATGTGGCTACTTATAGTCACATTAAAATTTAACTAACATAAGACTTGAATATAAGTCTTATCCATCATTCCTTCTTAGGTTCAAAGACATTAGAGAGCAGAAGCAATACCTTCAAAAAGTTCAAATACGTTAGAGAGCAGAAGCTAATACATTTCATAACTCATTTTGATATATCATCTTTCTTTAAGAAAAACGTTAGAAATAGAAGCTAATTGTCATTCCAAAAAAAATACTTCAGCGTAATTCCATCAAAACTTTGCGGTTATAAAAGAGTACGGTGCAATCTTCTCTAAGAATATTATACAAAGTTTTACCTACCCCAGGTATTTTAAGGCCATACCTTCTTTCTTTTGGCATGGTCCAAATTATACAGAATAAAAAAAAGAGCAAACGCATGGTTTCCATAAATTACTCTATTCATAGAAATACTAGGGTTATCTATATTCTTGATTTCCCAATGTGAATTATTATTATCTTCTGTTCATGGGTCTCAGAATAACACGCAGTTGAAAAAGTTTATCCGGAAGGAATATTGAGATTATTACGTATTTTTCATGCATTTCACCCATTTATACATATGCATTGACCCATGACCAGATGGCGTTATATACGAGTATATATGTAAATATATGTATATGGGATATGGGAAAAGGTTATGGCGTTATATACGCGCCACCACCTGATCAGCTGGTGTATGATGATGATGTTGCCCACAGTGGCTGAAATAATATTCAAACGGCATTATATACGCGTATATATGTATGTATATTCAAACAGCGTTATATACACGTATATATGTATGTATATATATATATATATATATATATATATATATGTATATATATATATATATATATATATATATATATATATATATATATGTATATGGGATATGGGAAAGGTTATGTTGTTATAAATGCACCACCACCTGATAAGCTGGTATACTATGATGATTTTGCCCACAGTGGACGATATGATATGATGGGATGCCCTCAGAGGCTGATGATGTTATGAAACATGTACCTATGCACGACATGACATTCATACGCATATGCAAGATGCTAAAAGGGATTTATTATTACAGAGTTATCCAGACATACAGGTTGAGTCAATTACTCTATATCTCTTCCATGTCTCTTATGTATTTATTTATGTGCCTCACATACTCAGTACATTATTCGTACTGACGTGCCTTTTAGCTGGGGACGCTGTGTTTCATGCCCGCAGGTGCAAGTAGGCGAACTGACGTTCCCCTTTCATAGGATCCCTGATCAGCGAGAGTTGGAGTACTCCACTTGATCCGGAGCTACTTTTGATATTTGGTACGATATGTTTGTATATAGATATATATAGGTATGACATGGATCAGACCCTTCTTTATATAGTTTTGTTTCTATTAGAGGTCTGTAGACAGTATGTCTAGTTGGATAGTATATGGCCTTGCCGGATTCCAGTTTTGAGATGTATAGTTGTGTATAGCAGCCTTGTCGGCTCATCCTACGTATGTGGTACGTATATGTATGTATGCCTTTTTGTGCAGATTTCCTTCATGTATAATGTTCTCGTAATTCAGCAGACGTTATTCAGATTCATATTTTAGACGCATGTTTAGGGGTTTTGACAGGTAGGACTCAGGCACCCGTCGCGGCCCATCGGTTTGGGTTATGACACATTTAGTTCTCCAAGCAAATACACAGAATATGATTATGTCCGATGGGATTATGAAAACCCCGGTGGACTTTGGACAAGGCTGTCTTAAAGGGTTATTGTGCGGACGACACATTAACCCAGCTAGGTTTGACCATGATGCATGCACAATATAACGTAGTATGGTTTCTATGGGGTTTTAGACTGGTACCCTTGAATGGACAACTCGAGGGGGAAGGCATAGAACCATCGACTGCACCGTTGATCGACTGGTTTTACCGCAAATAAGCCTTTCCGAATTTAAGGGTGATAAAATAAGAAGAGTGCAACCACTCATAAAGCGTTTCTATAGTATTTGTATTGGCACAAGTGGAATATGATGTTGAGCATGATTATGCAACAATAAATAAGCAATAAAAGCATTTAGTCATGTATTTGCACGTTGTGAAAGTAGTAAATACAATAGTTGTAATGTAAAAGCGATTACAAAGGGAAACAAGAAAACATGTCAGTTTTTCTTTTGAGAAAGATCAAATACTTGAAAGAAATAAACAATTAATTGCAAGGGAAAAGGCGTGTAGGTTTTAGCAAAATAAACAAAAATTCACAAAGCAGTTTGAAATAGTAAAAGCCTAGAAGTCCTCAGCAGAGTCGCCATGCTGTCGCGCCCCCTTTTTCACTAGCCAACCCCAATATTCGTTTACAATAATTATTACAAACCAATATTGAAATGAATTACATAGTAGAAAAATAAAAGAAGTAGCACTATAGGGAGCCTGAAACAGGCCCAGATATACCAAACTGCCCGTAGCCTTAAGTGCCAAAGTTTTTCATAACCTTTTCATGTCCGGGTGTGTCAGAATTCCCTAAGGACCTCAAGGATCCCGAGCAGTTTTCACACCCAGATTTCACAACCATAACTGAGTAAGTGCAGTGTGGAAGTGCCAGCCCCAGTGCATCAGAGTTCAGAGGGATCTCACAGGGATCCCAAAGAAGTCATACTCTGGAGGGGCAGAACTTAAAGACCTAAGAGTAGAGTGAGAGCGCTTGACATAGTTTTGAAAGGTTTTAGTTGGAAAGCCGGGTGAAAAGAGACTTAGTTGAAATAGTTTTGTAACTAAGATAGTTGTTTAGTAAAACAACTTTTGAGGAGAGTAGGGCAATTAACAAACACGGACCAAACATAGAACCAAAGCAGGTTCAGCATCACACATAGAACAAACCTTCACATAGGGGTGATGGGAACTGGGGACACATAGAGCATATAATGTACAAGCATAGTAGTTCTTGCAGGGAATAGCATGAACTCCAGAATCAACACAGAATCAAGCAACATAGGGTACAAATTATTTTGCCAAAGAAAGGTTCATACTAGAAACCAGATAAACACAGAATTGAACAGAGTCACATTGAGACATACTACAAAAGGGGGGGTAACATATTCATGCTGATCCTAAGGGGAGTAATACATAACATAACATGCTAGATGGACAAAAATTTAAACATGTCAACTACAGGTTGCACAACAAAACCATAGATACAAACAAACTAGATACAGTATAAACTGAAGTAGTAAAGAAACATATTAGTTTTGGGACTTGAATTGAAATCAGAACATACAGGTAAAGAAGATAGCAAACACAAAAGTGAAGAATAGGAGAGCTCAAAGTCATGCAGTAATTATGGAACTAGGTATCAATTAGTATGAAATCATATAAGTACTCACTTAATTAAGGGAGCTAACATCAAACGGTAGAATACATGTCGAAAATAAGGAAAGATACCATATGTGACTGGAATATAACACATAAGGAAATAATTTCAGCACAGTACATAGAACAAGTAATTCATGCTAGGTTCAGACGATTCTAATTAAGGAAAGTACATAAGAATCAGTTGACAATATAGTCGACCAAAAAATAAGGCAAGAAAATAACTTAGAGGTTGAAAATCAGTAGAGAATATCACAAGAGATTAGTGAAGGATATCAATCCCAGGGAATCAAGGATTCAAATAGGAAATAGTACTGATTTAGGGGAAATTACCATAAGTCTCTATGAATACCCAGAATAAACACATAATAGGCAAGAAGAGGCAAAAATCAGAAAACCCTAATGAGCACAGTAGTAAAAACCTCATAGAATCAGGGATTCAACTAAAAATATTATTGAATAGAGGAATAAACAAATCAAACATAATATAAGAGGAAGAAGCAAAAATTAGAAACCCTAATGAACATAGTAGGGTAAAATCACAAAAACTCAGAACGTTCATGAAAAACAAACACGTATACAGATTAAACGAACAAATCATCAAAGACAGACTCAGAACCCAGGATTAAGACCAAGAAACCAGGGTTTTCAACATAATAAATCAGATAAAAGGAAAAAACTTAAATAAACCATTTAAACATAGTAAGAATCATAGAATGATACTAAAAATTAGAAGAAAGTCATTTTGAAAAAAGGGTTAAGAAACCCTAGTTTGAAGACGAAGAGGCGTTTTTGAAAAATCGGAGAGATTCTTAGGAAAACAGTAAAATAACTCAGAAGGCTATTAGATCTATTATAGATCTAAGAAGTCAAGAACTAAAATTAGGGTTTCCGAGAGAGATAACCCAAGCATAACATAGATAGTATATAGAACCTAACTGCTGGCCAGACAATTAAGCAATTAACCACACAATTGAAGAAACCACCATATATTGAGTGAACTATATTCAAGGTTAAATTAATGTCGAATAACAATATCCATGGCTAAACCACAACCCCAGAACAATGGGTGTTTAGCCACTCATGCTAGAATCAAACAATTGCATAAGTGTTGTATAAATTGAAAATACTAGAATAAGATGAAGAAAACTGAGAAATCCTTTGCTTCCTAATGATCACGTGTGTATCTTCTCTCCAAAAATGTCATCCTCCCATCAAAGTAGTGTTTTTGGGTCTATTTATATGTTTGGGACAAATCTTAAACGTGTAGGAGACTTCTATTAAAACTGGGAAACACTTAAAATCTTTAAAAACTCGGATTTGACCGAATCAGGGTCCAGGCGTTACAGGCCAAACGCCTGGATAACGCCTGGCCAGGCCTGGCATTAGGGCCCTAACACCACCCAAATGCCTGGTCATGCAAGGATTTATAGCCCAAACGCCCGGCTATAGCCTGGTATGACCAGGCTTTACAGCTCAAACGCCCGACTATAGCCCGGGTCACTCCTTTTCGACTCTTGAGCGTATTTCCAACATTTATGCTTCCATTTAGCTCGGCTTCCATATCCAATTCACCTACACATGAAATAGACTCCATTATGCACATACGACGTGTATTTTTATCATTAACGCACGTAAAATGTAAGGTACATAATTCTTTAAACCATGAATTCTAGACACGCATCAACACCCCACACTTAGACTCTTGCTCGTCCTCGTGAAATGGGACAATCTACGACCCTTCAACATGTTCACATTTCATTATCAAGGAGTAATTTACTTTTCGATCACACACCTTACCCCTTAACGATGATCAATACTAGCAATCAAATATGAACATACAAAATTTCACATTCTTTCCCTTCTTTAAACATGCCCATGTATAACACTTTAATCCATCATAACAACAACATAATTGCAACCACACAACCTCAAGAGTCAACTTGCAACCACTAAGCCCTCTCAATTCACGCACCTACCCAACAAGAAAGTTTACAACATTCCCAATCGTTCATGAAATCATGTGCCCTCACCAACGAACAAAAGAGTGAATATAAATAGTCCACACATTCAAATATGCTTTTGAACATAATTTAAGGACATCACACAATTGAACAAATTCCCTCACTCTCACAAAGAATTCATAAGCATCCTGTTGTCGTACCATAAGCTTGCCCGTAGTGTACATCTCCACTAATTCAAGTTAGCTAAATCTAGGATCAATTAGGACTTTTAAGGTTGTAATGTCGGCTAAGGGACGGGTAGGATATATTTAGGAATGGTGACTAACCCTCCTAAGCACTTTAATACACTACCTTTACAAATCAACACATATTCATCTCAACTGATTCCCCTTGCTACAACTCATATTCAACATAGCCCTTTTTCAATTAAGCACTTCTATATTTTCACTAGCATAAATTAATAAAAACTTGGAGGTGTGTATCTTTTTGTACATACTTTTACTATCATTTTTTTGTCTTTCTTTCCTACACACACTCCATACATGAAAATTCAATGGCTAGTGACTTTTGAATACAATTTTTGTGCACCAACAGGCCCTTAATGGCTCCACTCAAAAGTTAATCCCCAATATCTCACCTTACTTCATGTAGCGACTAAGTGTCTTAGGAGGAAAAGGTGCAAAAATCTACATTTAAGAACAAAATAGGGGTACGACTTGTAATGTGGGTACCAAAGAAAAGGTCAAACGGCTCAAAGGGCTAGCAATGGTAATTTCTAAGTCTTATGTGACAAGCACATCCACGATCAAGCAAGAAAATGCGTATGTCATCTCCTAGACTAGCATAACCTACAATTTCGCTCCGATTAACACACGGGGAAAGTTCTAGACTACACGGGATAGCATAGAAAATCACCAAACCTCACTCACACATTGCACATGACTCAATCAAAACGGTTTTATTCAACTCTCAAGTCAACAAATCACACAAAATTTAGAGAATTAAGAAATATTACACTATGTAGCATACAAGTCAAACAACTGAGCTAAGGCGTCACAAAATAGGCTATTTATTTTTACTCAGGCATCACATGTCAAAAAAACTATAAGGGAAAGCAGAATGTATGTCATAACCTAATATGCCGACATCAAACATGTCATAGGGTATTTCTAAGAGTAACTCAATTCCTTCCTAACTATTCTAAAAAAAATAATTTTTTAAAGTACCTGGTTCAAGCTACACCCTTGGAAAAGAACCGGAGCCCAAAGAAAAACCAAGTGATACTACCTACCTATTCTAAAAAAACAAAAAAATCTTTTTAGCGTTTTTAAATCAGACTTTATCCCTCAAGAAAATTGTCCAACAGATCCATCGTTGGGATAAGTCCAAAAAAAAAAAAATTCTTTCTACAAAATTTATTTTATACAATTACACTTCACTTCAGAAAGTAGATTCCCCACCCCACACTTATGTTATGCATAGTCCTCGATGCATGATCACAAAGAAAAATATTAAAACACGGGTGAGAAATACTCCCTCAGACCCTCTCGGGCATAGCCCGGACATGATTCTCAATCTTTAAAGTCGAGATGACCCCACACTTAAGCTCAAACATGACCCTCAACTTCAACTTTTGGGTACTCAGACTTCCCTTACTTTGCAAAATAAAAACAACACAAAACTGACACTAAAAAAAATAATGAACAGATATACAGGCTGGTTTGCCTCCTAACAAGCTCCTGATTTAACGTCGCGGCACGACGCAGACTCTCGCCTCACTAATCAGCGAGCACGACCTTGGTCTTGCCACGATTTATGGTACCACCCCAATAGTGTTTGACTCTATGTCCATTCACTAAAAAATTTCCTTCACCATGTATAGCTCGCAACTTAAGTGCACCATATGGGGTGACTCTCACTATCTCAAACGGGCCTGACCATCTCGATTTTAGCTTTCCAGGAAACAGTCTAAGCCTAGAATTGAATAATAATACATGTTGGTCTGGCTCAAAATGATGCGGTTTTATATGTTTGTCATGCAATCTCTTGGTCTTTTCTTTGTAAAGTTTGGCATTTTCGTATGAGTGCAACCTGAACTCATCCAATTCATCCAACTGAAGCAATCTTTTCTCCCCCGAGGCTTCAAGGTTCATGTTTAGCTTCTTGATGGCCCAATATGCCTTATGTTCAAGCTCTACGGGCAAGTGACATGCCTTCCCATAGACCAGTATGTACGGTGATGCCCCAATTGGTGTTTTATACACTGTTCTCTATGCCCATAAGGCATCATCTAACTTAGCAGCCCAATCTTTCCTATTCACACTCACCGTTTTCTCTAATATTTTCTTAATTTCTCTGTTTGATACCTCTACTTGGCCACTTGCTTGAGGGTGATATTCTATTGCAACTCGATGACGGACCCTATATTTAGCTAAAAGGTTATTCAACAACCGATTACAAAAGTGGGTTCCTTCATCACTAATCAAGTCACGTGGAGTACCAAATCTGGAGAATATATTCTTCTTCACAAACGCAGCGACAACCATAGCATCATTCGTCAGCAATGCAATTGCCTCCACCCATTTCGACACGTAGTCAACTGCCAGCAAAATGTATTTATTTCCCTTGGATGATGGGAATGGACCCATAAAGTCTATCCCCTATGCATAAAAAATCTCTACCTCCAAGATATTATTCAAAGACATCTCGTGTTTCCTTGTTATCATTCTCGTTCTCTGGCACTGGTCATACTTTTTAACAAATGCGTGGGCATCTTTGAAGAGCGTTAGCCAAAACAAACCAGTTTGTAGCACTTTCGCCGTTGTTCTATCGCCACCATGATGGCCCCCATATGGTGATGCATGACAATCATACAACACAAGTTCCACTTCTTTATCAGGAATACATTTCCTCATTAACTGATCACCACATTCTTTGTACAGATAGGGCTCATCCCAGTAGTAAAACTTCACATCGCGTAAGAACCTCTTTCTTGCTTTAGATTCTATTTTCGGAGGAAGTACCCAACTCACCAGATAATTCACATAATCAGCATACCACGGGGGAGGGTCTTGGGTTATAGCAAAAAGTTGCTCATCAGGAAAAAATTCTTTAATATCTCCACCCTCCTCAACATGGTCATGATTTTCCAACCTTGATAGATGGTCAACTACTTGGTTATCAGTGCTCTTTCGGTCTCTTATCTCCACATCAAATTCCTGCAACAATAAAACCCAGCGCATCAATCTAGCTTTAGATTCTTTCTTTGTAAATAAATACCTGATTGCTGCGTGATCTGTGTGGACTATAACTTTTGTTCCCACCAAGTATGCCCGGAATTTTTCAAAGGCCCACACCACTGCTAACAGCTCCTTTTCAGTGGTGGTGTAATTTTGTTGTGCATCATCAAGGGTCTTACTCGCATAGTAAATGGAGTAAAACACCTTGTCTTTCTTTTGGCCTAGCACTGCCCCAATTGCATGTTCACTTGCATCACACATAAGTTCAAATGGTACTAACCAATCAGTTGCAACAATTATGGGGACAGCTACCAATTTCGTTTTTAACTCCTCAAATGCCTTCAGGCGGGGTGCATCAAAATTGAACTTGACATCTTTTTCCAGCAACCTGCACAAAGGAGTAGCAATTTTAGAAAAATCTTTAATAAAGCGCCTATAAAATCCTGCGTGTCCTAAGAAACTCCNCTTCCTACACCATAATGTGAAACTTCTCCCAATTTAACACCAGATTCATTTCTTCACAACGTGCCAACACCATGATCAGGTTTTTCAAACAATCATCATAAGATGACCAAAAACTGAGAAGTCATCCATGAACACCTTTACGAATTTTTCCACCATGTTAGTGAAGGTGGTTGGTGCATTTCAAAGACCAAATGGCATTTGCTTGAAGGCGAAGGTGCCATAAGGGCAAGTAAATGTGGTCTTCTCCTGATCCTCTAGGCATATGACAATTTGATTGTAACCTGGATACCCACCCAGAAAGCAATAATATTCATGCCCTGCTAATCTGTCCAGCATTTGATCAATGAATGGGAATGGAAAATGATCCTTGCGGGTTGCTTTGTTGAGCCTTCGATAATCAATGCAAACTCTCCAAGCTGTAATAGTGCGGGTAGGAATTAGCTCATTCTTCTCATTCTCAATCACAGTCATCCCTCCCTTTTTGGGTACACATTGAATCGGGCTCAACCAGTTGCTGTCAGAAATAGGAAAAATAATACCTGCATCCAGCAATTTTATGACTTCTTTCTTCACTACTTCTTTCATGATGGGATTCAGCCTCCATTGCTGCTCAACACTCGGGCGATGTCCATCTTCCAATAAGATTTTATGCATGCAGAACAATGGGTTGATTCCTTTAATATCTGCAATGGTCCACCCAATCGCCTTTTTGTGCTCACGAAGTACCATAAGAAATTTTTGTTCTTGTGTATTGGTCAGGCTGGATGAGCACGGGCAATGTCTCAGAGTTCCACAAATAGGCATAGCGTAAATGTGCTGGAAGAGGTTTGAGTTCCAGCTTTGGAGCCTCTTCAATAGATGGCTTAGGAGGGGTTAGAGTAACAGGTTTGTTCAACTTTTCAAATTTTCCTAGCCTGTGGAGGTAACTGCAGGATACTTCAAGAATTTTCTCAATGTCTCCCCTTGTTTCATCCCCACAGTCTTCTTCATCCCCAACCAACACTCGCTCAAGAGGGTCAACAAGACTCATGTAGGAGACCATTGACTCCGATTTTCTTTCCACTACAGTAATCATGGATAGCTCTTCATAGTGGACAGGTAACTTGAGTGCCTTATATACATTAAACACCTTCACTCGATCACCAACTCGCATCGTCATTTTCCCTTCACACACATCAATGATAGCTCGGCCCGTAGCTAGGAAGGGATGCCCCAAAATAAATGGGACTTCCTGATCAGGCTCATAGTCCAAGATAATGAAATCAACTGGGAATATGAAAGAGCCCACCTGAACCAGTACATCTTGAATTACTCCCTCAGGATGAGCAAGGGAGCAATCAGCCAATTGTATAATCACTGTTGTTGTGCGTGGTTCACCCAACCCCAACTGTTTGAACACAAATAACGGCATCAAATTAACACTTTCCCCAAGATCGCACAAAGCTCGCTCGACTGCATGCTTACCAATTGAGATTTGGATAGTAAAACTACCCGGATCTTTTAATTTCTGAGGTAGCTTGATTTGAATTCTTGGGATAATTTCCTCAGTGAGAGCCATGGTTTCGAACTCAGTCAGCCTTCATTTATTGGCCACCATATGTCCTAGATGTATTTAGCATATTTGGGCACCTCCTGCAGAATGTCTACCAGTGGAATATTGATTTCTACCTGCTTCAAGAGGTCAAGAAACTTTTTGTATGCTGCATTATCTTTCACCTTTTCCAACCTTTGAAGGAATGGAGGGGGTGTCCTCGCAACAAAGGGTGGGGGTTGCTCAGCCACCGCCTCCTTTGCTGGCTTATCTGATTCTTTTGGGTTGTCTGATGTTGATTCAATAGTGGCAGGTTTCTCATTAAAAGTTACCTGCTTTCTCTTTTTGGACCGGACTTCTTCCAATGGCTTCCCATTACTCAATGATATAGCATTAACAGATGCTTTAGGATTAGCTTCAGACTTTGAAGAGCCCCCGTTGGTCGGGTATTTTGAGAACTGGCGAGTTGCCCCACTTGACGTTCTAAATTCCTCATCGCTACAGTCTAGGCTTGGTGATCAGCCATTATTTTCTGATTGAAAGCAAGTTGGTCGTTCATCATTCTCTTCACAATCTCCTCAAGGCTTGCTGATGGTTCAGCCTGAGGTGGTTTGTACTGCTGTTGAGGTGCTGGATGCCTGTAGTGATTCTGAGTGCTTTAATTTCCACCCCAAGAGAAGTTTGGGTGGTTTCTCCAGTTGGGGTTATAAGTGTTTCCATATTGATCTTATTTTCCCCTATTCGCGTTACCCACAAAGCAGACAAACTCTGGATTAACTGGGCATAAATCACTCGAATGACCCTCTCCACAGACTTCACAAAATACCTGAATCTATTGCACTGGTTGGGCTTGTTGCACTTGTTGAGATTGTTGCTTGTTAATAATCAGGTTCATCTGATTGACTTGGTTAGTCAATGTGGAAATATGAGCTGATAATGCTAAGACCACATCTAGTTCAAGAACCCCTGGTGACTTTTGAACCACATTTATCCCCATCTCACCTTGCTAGTCTGGATTGCTTTTGGAGAATTTATTCAGTAATGCGAATATTTCATCATAATTCTTCTCCAACACCTGACCTCCGTCTGCTGCATCTACCACATTTTTTGTTTGCGAATGGATCCCCTCAATGAAAGTGTGAACTAACACCTCGTTTGTTTGATTGTGATGGGGGCAGTCTCTAAGTAGCCCTTTGAACCTTTCACATGGTGAATATAAAGATTCACCCATTTTCTGTCTAAAGGAGACTATCTCACTCCTGATCTTTGCAGTCTTTCCTGAAGGGAAGAACCTTGCCAGAAATTTTCTCACCAAATCGTTCCATGTTGTAATGGAATTAGCTGGTTCTGCCTTTAGCCATCGCTTTGCTTCGCCCAATAGAGAGAATGGGAAAAACGTGAGCCTCACATAATCTGGCGTGACCCCTTTAGTGATATAAGTATCACTAATCTCCAAGAAGTTT
Source organism: Nicotiana paniculata (assembly GCA_005239505.1). Taxonomy (NCBI): domain Eukaryota; kingdom Viridiplantae; phylum Streptophyta; class Magnoliopsida; order Solanales; family Solanaceae; genus Nicotiana; species Nicotiana paniculata. The sequence continues at coordinate 57,711 of ML332135.1, forward strand.
AGAATGTGCTTCTGAGGATCCTCGTGTGGAAGACCTATAAACTGCCCGTTTGCATGAAGTAGCTGGATCATGCTCTGTTTTAGCTCGAAGTGCCCAGTGATTTTGGGCTTCACGATGTTGGAGGTAACATTAGCAATACTGGGCATTGCCACCTCCTGAACAGCCATGTGTTGTTCCTCTGCCATGCTCACAGGAAATCGGATGAAGTCCTGAATATTGTCTGTATCTCTTGCTTCTCGCAACCTCCTGTGAAATGTTCTCTCAGGTTTGGGGTCAAAGCCATCAACTTTGTCCTGACTTCTGAACCTACGCATTCAATGGACGTTCTTGATATTAGAGCAAAAATCACGTGACGTTAGACTCAATGAAATAAACAATTAAAGCAAGTAACTAGAAAGTAGTCTATATTCAAGTCCCCCGCAACGGTGCCAAAAACTTGTTGGTTCCAAACGCCCACGCAAGTATACGTGGTCGTAGCAAGTAATATAATGTTAAATCGAATGTCGAACCCACAGGGACTTGCGTAAACTACTTGCTATCACTCTAATTGTTATTTAATCAATCCAAAATAAAATCCAGGAATGTAACTAATTTATACTACGATTCTATTAACTGACTAATTATCAAGTAACAAGAATATTGTTGGGTATTCAGTAGAGACAAGTATTCCATGGTTGTGATCAACTCACCACTCGTATTGAATTCTAATTAATTCTCCCTTTCATATAATTAACTCATGGTTGCTAATTAATCGATAATTGCTCTCATAGCCTTCTTCGAAGCACTACTCGCCTATTCTCAATAGATTAATGCCTATATTCCTATGAAATTAATCTATTAGAACGCACTAAGATTATGATGTTTAATTAAGCACGGTGACTAGGTATATTCCTATCCTAACCACAAATCCGCTCCCCTAAAGGGTTAAGATCGCGCTCTCTTCAATTCTTCTCTAATCTATATACGGCTTTCCCAAGCATAACATAGATAGTATATAGAACCTAACTGCTGGCCAAACAATTAAGCAATTAAACACAGAATTGAAGAAACAACCATATATTGAGTGAACTATATTCAAGGTTAAATTAATGTCGAATAACAATATCCATGGCTAAACCACAACCCCAGAACAATGGGTGTTTAGCCACTCATGCTATAATCAAACAATTGCATAAGTGTTGCATGAATTGAAAATACTAGAATAAGATGAAGAAAACTGGGAAATCCTTTGCTTCCTAATGATCCCGTGTGTATCTTCTCTCCAAAAATCGCATCCTCCCCTCAAAGTAGTGTTTTGGGGTCTATTTATATGTTTGGGACAAACCCTAAACGTGTAGGAGACTTCTATTCAAACCGGGAAACACTTAAAATCTTTAAAAACTCGTATTTGACCGGATCAGGGGCCAGGCGTTACAGGCTAAACTCCTAGATAACGCCTGGCCAGGACTGGCGTTAGGGCCCTAACGCCCCCCAAACGCCTGGTCATGCCAGGCTTTATAGCCCAAACGCCCGGCTATAGCCTGGTATGACCAGGCTTTACAGCTCAAACGCCCGGCTATAGCCCGGGTCACTCCTTTTCGACTCTTGAGCGTATTTCCAACGTTTATACTTCCATTTAGCTCGGCTTCCATCTCCAATTCACCTACACATGAAATAGACTCCATTATGCACATACGACATGTATTTTTATCATTAACGCATATAAAATGTGAGGTACATAATGCTTTAAACTATGAATTCTAGCCACGCATCAAAGAGCAGCTCACCGAGAAGTATAACCAACCCCGGTCAGTATCTAGCACCAGACTGATGATCAGACGTACCATTCTCCGGACCTGTACAGCCAAGTACAGAAGAAAAAGGAAGTGTAGCATGAGTACATACATAAGTACGTACCCAGTGAGTATCCCGCCTAATCTCTAAGAAGTAGTGATGAGAAGTCGACTCGATACTCACTAAGGTCAACTAGTAATAAAGTAAGCAAGATGAAAGGAAAACAATAGGCAGGAAGACAAATAACCAAGTACATCGATATTAAACATCAAATAACAATCCAGAAATCCACAAAGGTTGATATCCGCCGTGGCTTACGGCCCGATCCCATCCTGTAACCCTTGCCATGGCGTACGGCCCGATCCCATCCTGTAATCCTTGTCGTGGCGTACTGCCCGATCCCATCCTGAAATCATAAGTCTGGTCGTAGCGTACGACTCGCTCCCATAATATATATACTCTATCATCTCTCTGTCGTGGCGTACGGCCCGCTCCCACAATATAATCTATCATTACTCCACCGAGGCGTACGACCCGATCCCATAATATATTCAGCCATCACTCTACCGTGGCGTACGGCCCGATCCCATCCTCTGGTTATTCTTATCACACTTAATTCAACCCAAGTATCACCACGTTTAGAGGCAACAATACCGATCACACAAGAATACAAGTCATAGTTAGAGTATAATAGGGAAAACAATGAACATGTTGTGTCCTAACTACCCGGACGAATCAGTAATAGTCACTACGTACGGTCTCTCGTCACTTGGTGCGTACGTAGCCCCCAAACAAGATCACATAGCAATCAAGGTTACCTAGAGGGACAATTTCCCCCTCACAAGGTTTGAAAGGAGACTCACCTCGATAAAAGCACTCCTCGGACCAAGAACCGGACCAACAGATGCGCCCGAAACTCTGAAACTACTCTTGACGGCTCACAACTAGCGAAACATAGTATAATTAAGTCAATTTCTATCCCAAGAAGGAGAACTAACAAGAAATCCCATAATTTAGGCATTCTTGACGATTCTTGAAATTTCGACCCCGGTCCCACGCGTTTGGATTTCGAAAATTCTTGAATAATTGAATTACCCGAAGTCTAAGGGTCGTAATTGCATAATTTATTTAGGAATTCAAGGCAAAAAATGAAAGTTTCACTATTTTCCCAAACCCCACATTTGTCTAGCAATTCCCATGCATTTTAGGATAATTAAAAGGGAATTTTGTTTGAATTTGATGTTAAAAATCATGAAACGTACAAGAAAATTACTTACCTGGATGAATTGTATGTGGGAAACCCTTTCCCTAGCTTGGAGGAGCTCTAATGGAGGTTGGGACTTTGAGAAATCAAGAAGAAACCCGAAATTGGCATTTAAATAGGGCTGCCTACAGGGGTTTCTGCGCTTGCGACTTTGGGACCACATGTGCGGTCCCGCACCTGCGAAGAATACTTCGCACCAGCGGAGTCGCGCCTGCGAAGGAAAATCCGCACCTGCGGAATCGCGCCTGCGATGAAGACTCCGCACCTGCGGCCACACCAGTGGTTGTGCACCAGTAGTGACTTTTGCTGGTTTTTGGCCTCGTGCGGGGTCCGGGAGGCCCCTGGGCCCACCCGAGCCCCTGACAAAATATACCAACAAGTCTCAAATCATAAGTTTTCACACCCCCAAACCTCAAGAACCAAACTTAGGATATTCTAAGTTTTCTAACTTCGCTAACAACGTGCCGAACTGACCTATACATCTCGGAACGACACCAAATTTCATAAATTACTCACACAACATCCTACGAACTTGCCCGTGCGATCAAATCGCCAAAACAACATCGTATACACAAAATTTAGCCTCAAAGTCCATGAATCCTATCAAATTTCATAAATTACTCACACAACATCCTACGAACTTGCCCGTGCGATCAAATCGCCAAAACAACATCGTATACACAAAATTTAGCCTCAAAGTCCATGAATCCTATCAAATTTCATAAATTATCAAGTATTCCATTTTTACGTCCGAAAAACGGCAAACGAAATCCGATTTCAACAAAACTTTACGGAAAGGACCTAAACCATATATAAGACCTGTACCGGGCGCCAGAACCAAAATACGCGCCGGATACCATCACTTTTCTAATCAGACTTCATTTTAAATTTCCTTGAATATTTTCATAAAATAATTTTACTCAAAAATTTATTTCTCGGGCTTGGGACCTCAGAATTCGATTCAGGGCACACGCCCAAGTCCCATCACGGGTCCGGGTCCGTTTACACAAAATATTGACCGAAGTCAAATTTATTCATTTTAATATCAAATCTTAGCATTTTTCACAGAATTTCATATTTAAGCTGTCCGCCTACTAGTCCAGACTGAGCACGCAAATCGAGGTAAATACAAAAGAGGTTTTCAAGGCCTCGAAAGTACGGGGTGGGTAATAACATAGGTGATGACCCTTTGGGTCGTCATATTGTCCACCTCTAAAACAATCATTCATCCTCGAACGGACAGAAGAAGGAAGTACCTGAGTCGGAAATAAATGTGGGTAACGGATCCGCATATCGGACTCGGACTCCCAGGTCGATGCCTCAGGAGGCTGACCTCTCCACTGAACACGAACAGAGGGGAAACTCTTGGATGTCAACTGACGAACCTGCCGTTCCAAGATGGCTACTTGCTCCTCCTCATAAGATAAATCCTTGACCAACTGGACAGTGCTGGAGTCTAACACGTGGGCTAGATCTTCGTGATATCTCCGAAGCATGGACACATGAAATACTGGATGTACGGCTGATAAGTTAGGTGGCTATGAAAGTCTATAATCCACCTCTCCCACTCGATCAAGAATCTCAAACGGACCAATGAATCTAGGGCTAAGCTTGCCCTTCTTCCCAAATCTCATCACGCCCTTCATAGGCGACACACGGAGAAATACTCGCTCACCAACCATAAAAGCCACATCTCGAACATTGCGATCTGCATAACTCTTTTGCCTAGACTGAGCTGTACGAAGCCTGTCCTAAATGATCCTAACCTTGTCCAAGGCCTCCTGAACAAAATCTGTACCCAACAACCGAGCCTCTCCCGGCTCAAAACATCCAACCGGAGATCGACACCGCCTACCGTATAAGGCCTCATAAGGAGTCATCTGGATACTCGACTGATAGCTATTGTTGTAGGAAAACTCTGCTAAAGGCAAGAACTGATCCCATGATCCCCCAAAGTCAACAACACAAGCTCGGAGCATATCCTCCAATATCTGAATAGTCCGCTCGGACTGCCCATCCGTCTGAGGATGAAATGCTGTGCTGAACTCCACCTGGGTGCCTAACTCTCGTTGAACTGCTCCCCAGAAACGCGAGGTAAACTGTGCGCCCTGGTCTGAAATGATAGATACCGGCACACCATGAAGGCGAACAATCTCCCGGATATAGATCTCAGCTAACCTCTCGGATGATTAGGAGACTGCCATAGGAATGAAATGCGCCGACTTGGTCAGCCTATCAACAATGACCCAAACTGCATCGAACTTCTTCCAGGTAACCGGGAGCCCAGTAACGAAGTCCATAGTAATCCTCTCCCACTTCAACTAGGGAAGCTCAATCCTCTGAAATAAAACACCAGACCTCTAATGTTCATACTTAAACTGTTGACAATTCAAACACCGCGCCACATATGCCAAAATATCCTTCCTCATCCTACGCCACCAGTAATGCTGCCGCAAATCCTGATACATCTTCGTGACGCCAGGGTGAATAGAATATCGAGAACTGTGCGCCTCCTCTGGAATTCTCTCCCTCAGGCCATCAACATTAGAAACACATAAGCGGCCCTGAAGCCTCAGAACACCATCCTCGCCAATAGTAACCTCCTTGGCCCTACCTGAACCACTGTTTCCCGAAGCTCCGCCAAGCACGGATCATAGAACTGTCGGGACTTAATCACCCCCAATAACGAATACTGAGCAACCACATGTGCCAATACTCGACGAGGCTCTGAAAGGTCTAATCTCACCAAGCGATTGGCCAAGTACTGAATATCCAAGGCTAGAGGTCTCTCCTCCGTTGCAGTATAAGCCAAGCTACCCATACTCTCAGCTTTCCGACTCAACGCATTCGCCACCACATTAGCCTTGCCCGGGTGATAAAAATTGGTAATATCATAATCCTTCAACAACTCAAGTCATTTACGCTGCCTCAAATTCAGATTCTTCTGTCTAAATAAGTGTTGCAAGCTGCGGTGGTCGGTGTAGACCTCACAGGACACCCCATACAAATAGTGCCTCCAGATCTTAAGAGCATAAACAATCGCTGCTAACTTCAAATCGTGCACAGGGTAGTTCTTCTCATGAACCTTCAGCTGGCATGAAGCATAAGCAATAACTCTCTCCTCCTTCATCAACACACACCCCAAGCCAACCCGTGAAGCGTCGCAATACACCGCGTACCTCTCAGAATCGGATGGCAATACTAGAACTGGCGCTGAGGTCAATGATATCTTGAGCTTCTGAAAGCTCGCCTCGCACTCATCAGACCATCAAAACGGGGCATTCTTCTAAGTCTATCTAGTCAATGGAGCTGCAATAAAAGAGAAATCCTCCACGTATCAGCGATAATAACCTGCTAGGCCCAAAAAGCTCCTGATCTCAGTAGCTGAAGTAGGACGCGACCAACTCTGAACTGGCTCGATCTTCTGAGGATCAACCTTGATACCCTCTCCGGTTACCACATGCCCCAAAAATGCCACAGAATCCAACCAAAACTCACACTTGGAGAATTTAGCATATAGCTTCTGCTCTCGCAAGGTCTAGAGCATGACTCTCAAATGTTACTCGTGCTGCCCCAGGCTATAGGAGTAAATCAAAATGTCATCAATGAAGACAATGATGAAAGAATCAATATACGGCCTGAACACCCTATTCATCAAGTCCATAAAGGCTGCTGGGGCATTAGTCAAACCAAAGGACATCACCAGGAACTCATAATGGTCATATCTCGTACGAAAAGCAGTCTTCGGAACATCTGAAGCCCGAATCTTCAACTGATGATACCCCGATCTCAAGTCAATCTTAGAAAACACACAAGCACCCTGTAACTGGTCAAACAAATCATCTGGGGCTAAATCAATGCAGAAATCAATATCACGGGCTGGAGGCATGCCTAGAAGATCCGAAGGAAATAAATCAGCATACTCTCGAACTACTGGCACAGAATCAATCGTCGGAGACTCGGCGGTGGTGTCCCGCACATAAGCCAAGTAGGCTAGACAACCCTTCTCGACCATATGTCGAGCCTTCAAGAATGAAATAACCCGGCTGGATGTGATAACTGAAGAACCCCTCCATTCCCGCCTAGGAGACTCAGGCATGGCCAAAGTAACTGTCTTGGCATGGAAATCGAGTATGGCATGATAAGGAGATAGCCAATCCATACCCAGGATAACCTCAAAATCAACCATGTCGAGCAATAAAAGGTCGTCTCTGGTCTCAAACCCACAGAAGGTGACCACACAAGACTGATACATCCGGTCCACCACCACAGAGTCGCCTACAGGAGTGGACACATATATAGGAGATCCCAAAGACTCTCGAGAGACATCCAGAAAAAGAGCAAATAAGGCTGAAACATATGAATAAGTGGATCCCGGATCAAATAATATCGAAGCCTTCCTGCCACATACTGAGAGAATACTTGTGATCACGGCGTCTGAGGCCACTGCATCTGATCTGGCTTGATAGGCATAAAACCTAGCTGGAGCACCTGAAGGATGGGTTCCCCCAGGAAGAGCTGGAGCTAACTGACCCTCTCCGGACTGGCCTCCCCCTCTAGGGCGGTCTCTGCCAATCTGACCTCCACCTCTAGGCGGTCGAATTGCTGGTGCTGAAATCGCGGGCTGGTGACTCTGCTGCACGGCCTTGCCCCGGTACCTGGGACAAAACCTCCATGTGTGGCCCAGGTTCCCACAATCGAAGCAACCCCCTAGCACTACTACTCGCTGGCCTGACGATGAATCCTGGATGACCGGAGGGCGACGAGAGCCCTCAGGCATAGCACTGAAATAAGGATCGAGGGACCCCTCATGACTGGCATAACCACTGGAAGAACCCTGAATAGCTGAGGGCCGATAGGAGCGCTCTGGCATGGCACTAAACTGGGGCCTAACTGGGACATCTCGAGGAGGTGGTGGAGGCGCCACATATGGAGGCCTGCTGGGCCGACTGCCTCCAAACTGACCTCTGCCCCTAGCTGGAGTACCTCTAAAGTCACCTGCAAATCTGGCCCTCTTATCCTGCTGACCCTGCTCCCTACTCCTTATCCGGTATCCCTCAATACGTCGAGCTATCTCGACCACAAGCTGGTACAGGGTACCCATCTCCACCTCTCGAGCCATGGTGGACCTCATACCTAGATGCTACAAACCTCCAAACCCTGCTACAAACCTCCAAACTCTCTCAGCATCGGTGGGTAATATCATAAGAGCATGGCGTGACAGCTCTGAAAATCTGGCCTCATAATCCGTCACAAACATCTGCCCTTGCTCCAACCGCTCAAACTGACCCCTCAGCTCTTCCCTCTCAGAGGGTGGAATATATCTATCCAAAAACATCCGTGTGAACTGCTCCCAAGTGACAATAGGAGAACCGGCTAGCCTTCTGAGAATATAAGACTGCCACCATCTGCGAGCTCTTCCCTCTAACTGGAATACAGTGAAATCCACCCCATGTGATGCTAGGATCCCCATATTGTGCAGTCTATCCCTACACCTATCAATGAAATCCTGGGCATCCTCCCCTCGCTCACCCCCGAATATTGTAGGGCGTAAGCGGGTCCATCTGTCTAACATCTTATGCTGGTCTCCACCCGCAACTGGTCTCGGCTCTGGTGCTGCTGCTGCAGGCTGGGCATCATCCAAGGGCAGTGTACTCGGGGTGGGATGTAAGCTGATGTCGAACCTGCGGCCTGGGAAGTAGGGGTCTGGGCTCCCCCTCCCTCCTGAGAAATAGCAGGATCTGATGGAAGTATACCTGTCTGTGATATGGTATCCATAAATCTCAACATACGGCCCATGACCTCTTGGAAGTCCGGCGCCGTCATAAAATCAACTGGTGCTGGATCTACTGGAGGCAGCTCATCCTGCTCTTCAATATACGAATCCTTAATCGGTGCAACCGGTGTAGCTCTGGGACGCCCTTGTCCCCTACCATGGGCAAGTGCTCTACCTCTGCCCCTACCACGGCCTCGAGCGGCAGGGGCGGCACCCTCTCCCGGGTTAGGCACATGAGATGCAAGCGTCCTAACCATCTGTGAGAGAATAGAAGCATGAATTTAGTAAATCATAGACTGCACGATAGAGTAAGAACAAATAGAGGTTTCCTAACATCCTGTAGCCTCCTGAAGATAAGTACAGACGTCTCCGTACCGATCCGCAAAACTCTACTAGGTTTGCCCGGGACTCGTGAGACTTACATGAACCTAGAGCTCTGATACCACGTTGTCACGACTCAATTTCCCACACGGGTCGTGATGACGCCCAACAACGAGGTAAGACAAGCCAACATGAATTCTACTAAGTGTTACCCTTCCCATATGACTAGTTAATCCAACATTTACCAGTTTTAAGCATTTATTTATAGGATAATAGCCGGTGACATGAAAAAAAATAAAACATCTGATACGTGAGTCAAAAGGTGAACATATGTATGAAAATGCAGCCCAACAACCCAAAATGTACGCACGTGTGCCAGGAACTAGTGTCACGAGTGTCGCGGGCAACTATCAGAATACACCAGAATACATAAATATATACAATCTCATAGTCTGAATAAAATAGACGGGAACACAACAAAAGGAAACTCCAAGGTGCTGCCAGGAAATCGCCAGGAAGAGCATCTCACCGGGGAGTATAACCAACCCCGGTCAGTATTTAGGACCGGACTGATAATCAGACGTACCAACCTCCGGACCTGTACAGTCAAGTACAGAAGAAAAAGGAAGTGCAGCATGAGTACATACATAAGTACTCTCTCATCTCTCTGCGGTGGCGTACGGCCCGCTCCCATAATATAATCTATCATTACTCCGTCGTGTCGTACGGTCCGATCCCACAATATAATCAGTCATCACTCAGTCGTGGCGTACGGCCAAATCCCATCTTCTGATTATTCTTATCACACTTAATTCAACCCAAGTATCACCACGTTCAAAGGCAACAATACCAATCACATAAGAATACAAGTCATATTTAGAGTACAATAGGGAAAACAATGAAGATGTTGTGTCCTAACTACCCGGACAAAGCAGTAATAGTCACTACGTACGGACTCTCATCACTTGGTGTGTACGTAGCCCCCAAACAAGATCACATAGCAATCAAGGTTACCTAGAGGGACAATTTTCCCCTCACAAGGTTAGAAAGCAGACTCACCTCGATAAAAGCACTTCTCGGACCAAGAACCAGATCAACGGATGCGCCCGAAACTCCGAAACTACTCTTGACGGCTCACAACTAGCGAAACATAGTATAATTAAGTCAATTTCTGTCCCAAGAAGGAGAACTAACAAGAAATCCCATAATTTAAGCATTCTTGACGATTCTTGAAATTTCGACCCCGGGCCCACGCGTTTGGATTTCGAAAGTTCTTGAAGAATTAAATTACCCGAAGTCTAAGGGTCGTAATTGCATAATTTATTTAGGAACTCAAGGGTAAAACCGAAAGTTTCACTATTTTACCAAACCCCACATTTTTCTAGCAATTCTCATGCATTTTAGGATAATTGAAAGGGAATTTTTTTTGAATTTGATGTTAAAAGTCATGAAACGGACAAGAATACTCCGCACCAGCGAAGGAAACTCCGCACCTTCGGAGTCGCGCCTGCGATGAAGACTCCGCACCTGCGGCCACACCAGTGCTTGTGCACCAGCAGTGGCTTTTGCTCGTTTTTGGCCTCGTGCGGGGTCCGGGAAGCCCCTGGGCCCACCTGAGCCCCTAACAAAATATACCAACGAGTCCCAAATCATAACACGGACTCGCTCGAGCTTTCAGAACACCCAACACAACGCTAAAACTCGAATTCACACCCCAAACCTCAAGAACCAAACTTAGGAAATTCTAAGTTTTCTAACTTCGCTAACAACGTGCCGAACTGACCTATACATCTCGTAATGACACCAAATTTCACAGATTGCTCACACAACATCCTACGAACTTGCCCGTGCGATCAAATCACGAAAACAACATCATATACACAAAATTTAGCCTCAAAGTCCATGAATCCTATCAAATTTCATAAATTATCAAGTATTCCATTTTTACGTACGAAACACGGCAAACGAAATCCGATTTCAACCAAACTTTACGGAAAGGACCTAAACCATATATAAGACCTGTAACGGGTGCCGGAACAAAAAAACGCGCCTGATACCATCACTTTTCTAATCAGATTTCATTTTAAATTTCCTTGAATTTTTTCAGAAAACAATTTTACTCAAAAATTCATTTCTCGGGCTTGGGACCTCGGAATTCGATTCCAAAAACACGCCCAAGTCCCATATTTTCCTACAGACCCTCCGGGACCATCCAATCACGGGTCCGGGTCCGTTTACCCAAAATGTTGATCAAAGTCAAATTTATTCATTTTAATATCAAATCTTAGCATTTTTCACAGAATTTCATATTTAAGTTATCCGGCTACGCGCCTAGACTATGCACGCAAATCAAGGTAAATACAAAGGAGGTTTTCAAGGCCTCGGAAGTACGGGGTGGGTAATAACATAGGTGATGACCCTTTGGGTCGTCACATACAGTTTAGCCGGAATTAGAGAGATCTTACTCGGACGGCCAAGGGTGGCCTGAGAACGGTATGAAAAGGCCATGGGTGTAAGTTGAACGACCTATGGTCCCCTTGAGGACCTCAAGGTAGCAAGGATCCGGTTTGTGAGGGAGCCATGGAGGCTAGGGGTGGTGGTGGAACCACCATTGTTACCGGCAAGCCAATGGCCGACGAGTATGAGCAGGGTTTAGCAGAGAGAGCTTGAGAGGAGATGATGGCAGAGAGAACGAGAGAATGAGAGAATGAGGGTTTGGGGGGGGGGGTAGTCTCTTAGGTTAATTTAGGTAAGAATGAATCTGGTCCGTTGATCCAAAATGATTAACGGTCCAAATTAAGTGGGAATTGGGTCGGGTAGGTTAGTGGATTGGGCCTGGGGTATTTGGGCTTGATTTAATCAGGTGGGTCTGGTTTTAATTTGGGCTAGAATTAAAATGAAAAATGGTTGTTTGTTAAATACCCAATTAAATTACTTAAAATAATTTGTAAAGATAGCTAACAATTATAAAAATGAATTTCATGCATAGAAAATGATTTAAAAGGATTATTTAGTATTTTAAAATACAAATGGCTAAGTTTTTGGTGAAAATGGTACAAACTTATATGATTCGGCTATAATTGCAAAGTTACAGCAATTATAGCCAAAAGGTGCCAATTTGGCTAACTATGAAATAATTTGGTCTTAATTGGACCATAATGATACATAAAATCAAGAAATACTTTTGAAATTATTTGTAATGCAATTTTTAATTATTTATTGGAAATAAAATGCGGGGTAAATTAATAAAAATATAGAAAAATTATGGAAAAATACCAATTGCTATTAATGCATGATTTTGAAGGTATATATGCAATTTTAAAATATTTTTGGAAAAATTGGGTATAAACAGCAGTGTGAACAACTAATTTTTGACCACACCCAAATTCTATACTATTTTGCTGTAACTATTAATTTTAGGTCTAATCTTAATATTTTAAATTTTTATCTTACTCTTAATAGGTTTTATTTAAGAAAATTAAAAACAACAAAAAATATTCACATTCTTAGAATATAAACTTGGTTTCTTTTAATTTAAATGTAAGTTATAGTTTTTTTTAGTATAATTTGACCTTTAATGTAAATAGTGAATTTTCTTAGCTTTAACTTCCCACTCTTCCCCCACTCACAGCACACACCCCACAATCCATATCCCCATTTACCCCACTCATATTATAATTTCCTCAAAATATTATACACACACATCTCTATATATAATGAAGAGAAGAAGGAAAAAAAAAAAAAAAGGGAAAGAAGCAAAAGGAGAAAGAAAAGGGCGGACAGAAAAAAAAAAAAAAAAAAAAAAAAAAAGGAAACAGAAGGGAAATCTTGAAAAGAGGAGAAAAACGAAAGACAAAACAAAGAAAGCCAAAAAGCAAAAGTTAAAAGAAATAGATCAAAAACAGAAAGAAACGAACAAAACAAAAAAAAAGAAAGGGAAAAAGACAAAAAAGAAGAAAGAAACGAAAAGCAAGAGAGACAGAAAAAGAAAAAAGGAGTACAAAAAGAGGGAGGAAGTCAGAAGAAAAAGAACTAAAGAGATCAAAAAAATAAGGAAGTTTTTTTAAGCTTTATGAGATCTTTGAAGCTCTAATTTTGAGGTATTGTTCATATGTTCCCCTTTTTTATGTTTTAGTTACCTGTTTGATTTTTCTTTTGTTTTGTTTTCTTGAAGTTATATACTCTTCTTAATCATTTGATGCGTGTAATTGTCTTTATATAATAACTTGGACTTAACTTATATCCAGTGTAATCAAGATTTTACGTTATTGTAATTACAATTTAGATATATGGTCAAAGATTAAATATTATTTTACTTTTCAGTTTATTAATTTTTCTTTTTACCAACAATTACATGAAATGTCTTGTAAGTAATTTGATAGAGGAAAACATTGGTTATATTACACGTTTCACTAGGCGGGCAAATAAAATTATTACTACTTATTTTCTCAACCATAGTAGAAATACGCCTCAGTTTTGGTATATGGATAGTGCAAAGTTGATATTTTTTTTCTATGAAATTTAACTCATTAGGAAAAGGAAGTTATCAATTGAAATGTCATTGTTCAAATACTTTCCCTTTTCAGAAATTTTTGTGGGGGTTATAGGTGGCATTATCCTAAATTCCAAAATAAAATTAAAAAAAATAAAAATTTGTAGGCATTTGACATGAGGAGTCCTAAGTTAATAGGCATTTTCAGTCAAGAGTCTTATAAAAGAAAGAAACACAATTCAATTTACAAGATTCTTTTAAAGTAATATTTCTC